>LGRX02017089.1:0-23558 GCA_001247695.2 Cymbomonas tetramitiformis | reverse complement strand
AAACATTGCCATACTTACCCTGTACTTGAGTACAGATACATGATAGGTAGGGCCCTACTTACCCTTGTTTATGTATAAACATGGCCATACTTACCCTGTACTTGAGTATAGATACATGATAGGTAGGGCCCTACTTACCCTTGTTTATGTATAGACATGGCCATACTTACCCAATACTTGAGTATAGATGCATGATAGGTAGGGCCCTACTTACCCTTGTTTATGTATAGACATGGCCATATTTACCTTGTATCTACCCAATGTCTAAGTGATTCATGCATTCACGGGCGTACGTATGGTGCGTTAGACATTGGGTAGGTAGGGGGTAAGTAAGGCCAAAAACCACGACCAAACATGGCCTTACTTGGGTTGTGTTGCGCCGCGGAAAAACTGACTAAACATGGCCATGTCTGGTCGTGGTTTTTGGCCATTCCAGACACAAGGTAGATACAAGGCAAACATGGCCCTACCTACGATTCCTAAATTCGTAGGGGTACGTTTGAAGTGTAAATCGACTTGAAGTTAATTCAACATCACAAGGAATGATCACATTTTATCAAATTTGATATAACATTCAAATACTTCATAAGTCAAAGTATTTTACACTTATGCGCGCATCAATGTGCCGATCACTGGTTATCCGATTATCAAGCGCCTGCCAAATACACGGCTCTCAACTTCAAAAAGTCTACCCTGCCTTACGCATGAATGCCCAAGACCCAACTTGCTGCACCTCCAAGGACTGCAAGTCAACGTATTCATCCAGAGACAACTTAGAACCACGTAGTCCCTCACTCCACATGATATCATAGTTGTGACGCGCGCGCCTCGGAGCGTATTTGGCCACCTTGCCAACTTCCCACCCGTCATCAGTCCACAGCATTACAATAAAGAGACCCTTCAAACCTTCCGCACTGGAGATGAAGGTGGCCGGTTTGTCAAGTGCTTCGAACCCGTCTGGACAGGTGAAAACCATGCGCGAGTCAAGAGTGACGGGCTCGTCAGTGTTCAGCTCTTCATCTTCCTCTTCGGGTGGGCAAACGAAAGCTTCTTGTACAATGCCTTCCGTCGGCGTCGAGTGACCAAGATCAGCAGATGTCTCTTTGTCTGCCGCCGATGATCGGTCAATTTGAACCATGTGGTAAAATCGACGGTAATTTGAGGGGTTACCGGTAATTTACCGTGGTAATACTCGATTACCATGGTAAATTACCGGTAACGTCTTAAGTATGGGGAAAGTAAGACGATTTGGGGGGTGGTAATACCAGGTAACTTACTGGTAATTACCGTACCGGTAAATTACCAAAAAAGTTACTCGACATCCTTAGTCGAGATTGAGCCATTCCGTTAACTATAGAGCGTTTAATCCATCATCTCCGCCACGCTTAGCTTGCGCTAATCTGCGAAAGTACCCTATCAGCCATGCGTTTTAAATGGCCCTAGAGGCCTCCCATTCGCAAGCGAGCAAGAAGAAATAATAGTTAGAGGTCATACCTTGAATATTCCGTCGAGTTTGCTCCATTACGTTAACTACACAGCTTGCAATAAATTATCGTATCCTCGTTTTCGGCTGTTGGTTTAACCTATTTGCGGGGAAAAGAGATAGCGAAAACGGGCATTTGAGCGCTTTTGCCAAGTAATGCCAGAGTTTCTCCGAGCCTCTTCGATCAACTGTAACGTCGACCCTCGCGTGTCGCAGGCCGCGCAGCGGCCGCTAGGAGAAACTCTGGGAACAAGAGTATCAGTCGCGTAGACCTCTCGCGAGTGCCAGCCACGGGCTGTCGTCCCACTATTCTCCCACCCCTCCACCCCCCATCCCTCATGGGACTTATATGCATGTCTTGTGGAGTATCCGAGTAGCTCGCGCGCCCTTAGCCATCAAGGGAATCACTCGACAGCCCACCTTCAGTTCACCCACCCACCACACTAATTACCCCCTCCGGACTTCTATGACTTGACCCCAGAAATTCTGCAAACTTTTTGCAGGTTTTTCTCGCCCCCCTTAGCCCCACGGCGTACAAATTATCCCAAGGGACCTACTCGACCCCTGTGCACCGAAATATGGCTATGGCCCCCTACGCTACAGCCACATAGCACCAGAGGGCTGAAATATTCGCAGCTCGGAGTTAGGGTTTCAAACTTATCATTAAATTACCTTTTGAGGACAAAGTTGGTATCAATATTACACCTATGGATGTCAAGGAAAACGATGGTGTACTCGGAATTGCTGTGCGGTGAGGCTTTTAGGGTGCATTTATTGTTCAACCCCTAAGGGGTGCTATATGGGCGTCCCGCGATTGCCCCGCGTAGGAGTAATATATCGATCTGAGAGTTGTTGGACGGCCCTGAATGAGTATGATACATGTATATATATGTTCTGTAAATATATTGGGGCACGATATCATTGGCACACGTCACCCAGCCGCCACCCAGCCGCCACCAAATCTGCATAAGATTCGATTTGGTTCAGGGTTTCTGTCAGGGATATGACCGATGACATATGTGTCATACATGTCATGTCATGTCATGTCATGTCATGTCATGTCATGTCATGTCATGTCATGTCATGTCATGTCATGTCATGTCATGTCATGTCATGTCATGTCATGTCATGTCATGTCATGTGTCATGATGACATACAGTCGTCAAGTATTGTCAGTACAGTCGACTATGACATGTACAGTCATAATGTTTGTCATCCACCTAAGGTGAGTGACATCTGTCATCGAGAGGCCAAGTATATGGCATCGAGATGGCGAAGCAAGATACGTCTTTAAAAGAACGAACTGAATCGTTCTGTCAAGACGCATCTTCGCTTCTAGCATGCACTGAACAGCATGCGAGCATCAATGGCTATATCGTCTAGCCGATGCGTCAAGTTCACCTAGTGCTCTCGGGTTCACAACCCGATGGTGGTAACGCGTGCGACGCGTGAGAGCATTAGAGTATATATATGAGGAGCATTGGGCTCAAGCACGCACTTCTGGTCGCCAGACTGCTGCACTCATACACCCACCATATACTCACACGTTGCTATTACTGTTCTATAATAGCCGTGCTAAACATCTGGTCCATCCAGGACCGTGACAGTGGTATTCTATCGCTCAGGCGACAACGAGAACAGACTCGAGTGTAAGTAGCGAAAGCGTGTTGTGTATATTGTGTATACAGAGATAGTGTATACAGGCGTAACGAAGTTCGCATATATCGCATACAGCAATCGCATCAGCGACAATAATTGCCAACATATCATTGCAGCAGCGGATTATAACGCGAGCAGAAAAATAGCGAACATCAGGCGCTTGATTGAATATACGCAGCATATCAGCGAACGACCAAGACGACGAGGTGTGTTCATACACAGATCGCACACTTGTCCTGTTGATGAATTGTACAGACGCGCAGAGGGCGCATCACGTTTACAACATGCAGGAACAAGGCGCGCATACAAAAACGAGCATCATCAATACTCGTCATTCGCAACAAGAATATGGACGCGCGAGATACAGTATATGCGCACACATAAATGAAGTGTGCAGTCGTATTGTACGACTGTGTACGATACTGAACATCAGCATCGCGCTAACATCAAAACTGTCGACACGGTATTCATAGTGTGATTTTACAGATGATTATGGACAAATGGCATCATCGGATTACAGCGCACATTATGTATTTTCAAATGGCGCGTGATTTGCAGTGATGATCGTACCGTACTGGGCGCTTTCATGATTGACATGTGCACACTAAATGACACATTATGCCAGTGTATACATGATTACACATCTTGTATTAGAAAGTGATAGTCATATAATGCATGTACATATCCAGCCTGATCACGATAACGGCTTGCCATGCATAAATTATATCCAGCCTGATCACGATAGCGGCTTGGCATTATGGCTATACATGCATACGACTTACTGCGACATACTGTGGTTACACTATTGAACTTAATACCCCGCAACGCCATCAATAGTTTAATAAAATCAATAGGGAATTCATGCCTCAAGGACATTAATCATTATTATTATTATTCATTGTTTGTTGACCTTGAAGCTATATATATATATATATATCGACTATTTGTTATTGACTATTGCATGCATACGTCCGAACCCCATTAATTATTATTTCTACTATCACATTATTGTTACTGTACACCGCACTTCAGTATTTAGGGTTTTAATCAAGGCACTTACTGTACAGTAATCGGTTTGGGCTTTGGGGATAGATCATCGATTGATTTCGATATATTATGTTACTTCAAGAAAAGACAGGAATATACATACGTAAACATACATATTATACGTAAATATACACCTAAGCTGCTGACGATAGACGCCTGTGGCAGCTTATCCAAGCGTCGACGCTTGACCAACATGTCACCAATGGTGACTCTCACACATTGGCATGGCCCTTGAATGCCCCTAACCCGACAAATAAGGCAGTCCTGGGCGACCTGTGCACCTTCACTCATTTTGATTTTCAAGTTCTGAAATTTGTGCCGCCTGTGCAATTGTTTACCGTGATTGCCGTTACCTGGAGACTCTGCAGCTGGACGTGGAGAGTTGTCGACTCTCCAGCTGGAGAGTGAGTTGTCGACTGTTTGTCAACTGTTTATTTATTTTGTCGATTGTCGATTGTCGCACGATATGCGGTGGAATCATTATATAATTTCCGAACTATTCACTGTTTATTGTTGTTCGCACGATCAATGAGCAGGATATTTATTTAACTACTATCGATTTGTTGGACAGTTGTCATCACTAGGAGTTAATTAGTTTTGATCAATTGTCGTCCGATGAAAGAAAAATCAACGATTAATTTGATAAAAGGAAGTTCAATAGTGTAACCACAGTATTGCAACTTACATGTATAGCATGCTAGAGCTTGCGAGTCCAGTGTTACAAATATATTGAACATCCAAACATGCATAAGATGCCGATCTTGATTGTTAGATAGGAATTAGCTCAGCTGTCCTATATCACAGGTTATAGGTATGGGCAGCTGTTCTCCTGTTAATCATAGACTGGACACTCATCGGAGCTGTTTGTGAAACTCAACCATAATACTCATCATCCATAATGATGAGATACGAGATTACGATATACTAAAATATTTGATATATATATCATGCTTGTTACATGCTGTGCAGTGGTAGACTCACATGCCCCGACAATATGCACTAGGGCAAAAAGTTCTTTTACGGACGGAGTTTATCCAATGGACTGGTTTGACTGAGGCAGGCAGACACTTTAAGCAGCCATATATCGGGTCATTTACCATATCCAAAGTTCTCAGTCATGGACGTGCATATGAGCTAGATTTCGGAGATCTCGACATTCGTATCCATCCGGTTCAGCCTGTATCCAGATTAGAGTTGTATAATGACTCAATCCAAGCACCTTTTCCTCTGCCACAGATGATCACCGAAGAAGGGCAACCATTATTTGAGATATCCCACATTCTCTCAGATAAGATTACTAGAGATGTCAAGTACTATTTAGTGCGATATGCAGGCTACGGCCCTGAACATGACACCTGGGTCAAAGCCACAGGGCTGACCAATGCAGCAGACACGATAGCTGCCTATGAAGGCTAAACAATATAAGTATTAAGCACATTGCCCTTACTTCTTGTAATATATACTAATACATGTCGATCATCTATATACCCTGCACTGAATTGTGTATCATTATGTTGTAGGAGCAGGAAATTGATCCTTCCTTGCTGAGGTGTAGTGAGCCTTGTGTATAAATCATACCCTTGCACAGATACGCAAAAAAAGCGAGTACAATATCTGTGGATAAAAACAAACTGCTATACTGCCTTTGCCGGACCGTGGTTTATCATTCGGTTCTTACGGCCAGTCATTCTGAACTGCCGGAATGTTCTGAGGTAGATGGAGTTGTGATCCTGAGTCGTGTTTGACACACATGGCTAAAACAAATTCACATTAGTGTGGTTTGCCGACAAGACCAACTGGCTTTCGGCAATAACGCAACACACTGGACCAAAAAAGGAGTTTGCATTTGGGTGAGGATTTAAAGCGGACTCGTAGAGAGACCCTCCGATATCTCTAAGCAGCGCAATCTCCGACTGCATTAAAACAAACCTCCATTCGACCATTGATCCTCCATAGCAGTTCCAGGAGGGGAGGAAGGGTGGATGCACTATAAGCCGTGGAAACAAGAAACGATCGGCAAGCGCAAAATCGCTCCGTAACGTAAACCTCGGAAGATTCCCTGAGCGTCACTCTGAAATACGAAACGCAAAACGCAACGTCACTCTGAAATACGAAACGCAATGCGACAGGGGGCTACATCCTAAGAACTGTAAGGTGAGGGTTTAAAGTGGACTCAGTTCCCCCCGATATCCTAAAACACCTTGAGGGACGCCTCACTGGTGTAAGAAGACTGGCCAGCTCAACAACAAAGACATCAAAGACATATACAAAAGGTATGCACCCTATATTGTGAGGTCACTTCACTTCCAAGAGGGGAGATATGTCAGGGATATGACCGATGACATATGCGTCATACATGTCATACATGGCATACCTGTCATGTCATGTCATGTCATGTCGTGTCGTGTCATGTCATGTCATGTCATGTCATGTCGTGTCATGTCATGTCATGTCATGTCATGTCATGTGTCATAATGACATACAGTCGTCAAGTATTGTCAGTACGGTCGACTATGACATGTACAGTCAGAATGTCTGTCATCCACCTAAGGTGAGTGACATCTGTCATCGAGAGGCCAAAGTGTATGGCATCGAGATGGCGAAGCAAGATACATCTTTAAAGAACGAACAGAATTGTTCTGTCAAGACGCATCTTCGCTTCTAGCATGCACTGACCAGCATGCGAGCATCAATGGCTATATCGTCTAGCCGATGCGTCAAGTTCACCTAGTGCTCTCGGGTTCACAACCCGATGGTGGTAACGCGTGCGACGCGTCGGTGAGAGCATTAGAGTATATGAGGAGCATTGGGCTCAAGCACGCACTTCTGGTCGCCAGACTGCTGCACTCATACACCCACCATACTCACACACGTTGCTATTACGCAATCACTGGTAATAAGAAAGCCGGAGATTTGGGACCACCCAAATAATATTCGCCAACTTGATAGCCCCCCGCCAGCCGTTGTCCTATGAAAATCGTAAGAATCGTGGGTCATTTCTTTTCAATCAGCCAGCAATTTTCTTAATTTTTCAGTGATAAACCCGTAAAAATGCGACATTTGAAAAAATAAATTCCGCCTGCGACGCACCAATAAGAAATATGGCGCCAGCGCCCATATTTCTTATCACCCCATATTTCATAGCTCAAAAAGCCACCAAAGAATATTCACCAAATCGGGTACCCCGCAAAGCTGGCTACTTTCTTATTGGCGGGTTTTTCTTATTATCGAGTGATTAGTGACCGTTCTATAATAGCCGTGCTAAACATCTGGTCCATCCAGGACCGTGACAGTTTCGGGCTCTATATAAGCATTTCGGAGCCCCATAATTTCATTCAAGTTTTCACAATGAAGCTCCCGTCCCGCAAAGCCCTCTGCTATATTCTATTATGCTTAATGTCCAGCTCTAACGCAGGCATGGCCACTGGTGAACTTACGGCTAGTGGAGAAGAACCTGTTGTTCGGCTACGCACAGCCAAGGGCAAGTTCCAAAAGAAGGCTAAACCGCCTGCACGGCCTGTTGAGCAACCTGCCGTACCTGCAGACACACTCCAGAACACCAGGTTAGAAAGGAAAGTGGTGCAATACCAAAAGGAACTTGCCATACTCCGTTCCCGAGATGACAAGCGAAATGACACCGTTACAAGTATTGCAGCAGAGCGCGACCAACTGAAACAAGAATTACAGGACTTGCGCGTCAAGCATTCAAACAGCATCTACAATCTCAAACGTGGAAGTGGCGAAGCAGTTGTCACGGAGAGGTCTACCTCTAGGCCTCAAGGAACTAGTCTATCTACTTGCACATATCATGCAGGCCGGTTGCAAGATTTCATCGAGTCAGAGATTCCTACGGAGATCGGGGATGAGGTGCTCACTCAATTGCTGAAACGGAGAGCTTTCCGACCTGCTGTGACGAAAGCCGTTCTTGACACACCTGCAATAGTTAACCCAATACGACAGGATACGGTGAAGGCTATAGAGAGCAGGTGGGCAGCTGAAGTCGGATTAGCAATACGGACCAGGTGCAAAATCCCGGAACGGAAATATCAGTATCTAATCAACTGCTTGTCGAAAGAGTGGAACGGGGATGCCTACGTGCTTACAGAAATGTTTCCCGGCGTAGCTATGCCGTCACATCGGACACGCGCTAGTAAGTCCGAGACTATCAAACTGCAACGGGATATATTTAACACCCTAGACCCAATCTCGGGGGAATGTGAATCGGCCACTGTGAGCCTGGACAAAGTGCTGACAACTTACCTCGGGAAATACACTCCGCAGACGACAAGTCTGGTGGTCTTCGTATCTGGGGACGGCGCCAGTAAGTTCCGAGGTGTCAATCTCGTGGACATAGCTGTGAAGGTCCTGCGCACCGAGGTTGCGGTTAAGATGCGGCTGGTAGGCTGGGAGTCCAATGCTACGCCTGAGTGCGAGGTCTGCGTAACTGACTGAGCTGACTGGCTGCTCCGTAGTTGTTGAGGTCAGCGAGGTAGTCAAAGGTCTGGACTCGCGGTTCAACAGGGACTCGGGCATATCCGTAGTTGTTGAGGTCAGCGAGGTAGTCAAAGGTCTGGACTCGCGGTTCAACAGGGACTCGGGCATATCCGTAGTTGTTGAGGTCAGCGAGGTAGTCAAAGGTCTGGACTCGCAGTTCAACAGGGACTCGAGCATATCCGTAACCGTAGCCGCCTCCGTAGTCGCCTGAGTCAGTGAGGGCGTCAGTGAAGTTGCCTCGCTGTCTATCTCGGACTCGAAAGTCACCGATAACCTTGCCATAGAGTCACCGATCACCTTAGGTTCCGTAACGGTATCGGTAATCGGTGAGGTCAGCGAATGCCCAGAACATGCTATGCTTATGTGGCGTGGGCCACCTGTCAAGCCGGAGCCACCTGTCCTCCCCGCTGCCCCCACCTCCCCGTTGCTTGTTGAGGAGGGAGTTGGATGCATTGAGTGTGCCATGAGTTCGCCAGCAATGCTTTGGTGCGTGTCCTCTGACCTCCCCGCTGCCCCCACACCCCCTTGGTTAGGGCGCGGAGTCCAGGCGAGATTCTCACCCGGCTGCTGGCGCTTTCGCCAGTTGGCCACATCAGAGCGGGAGGGAAATTGACGAAGTCCTGGTTTCTGCTCATTCGCCTCATTCTGCATGTCCTGCTCACATGCTGCAATTTTGACCTCGGTCATTTCGCGCACGGCGATCGGGTCGCGAGGTGGTCGGTCAGCCGGTAGAGGTTGTCCCACAGAGGCTGCTCCCGCGGACTCAGCCTGAAGCGCGTTCTCGCTGAATGGCGTGGGCAGCTGGCCGTGCGGGGAGGTCATCACCGTAGCTCCAGACCAAGTGTGTGGAGTCCTGTAGGGGTTCAAAGGACTTCGCGGTCTTGGAGCTGGAGGACTCATGTCGCGCGTCCGTGGTGGGCTCCTGCAGCGCGGCGGTGGCGGGGTCCGGTCGTTGGGGTAACTGCCAACAGTCTGTCTGCCTTGCCGTACACTTTTCCTTTCGGCAGGCCTTTTCCTTTTGAGGTTTCGGCAGGCTTGGGCTCGGATTTTCACTTTTGTGGATTCCTAAATTTGCTCTACGAGTCTTCCTCTGGACTCTGGCTTCTGGATTATGGCTCTGACTTCTGGTTCTGGACTCTGGCTTCTGGACTCTGGTTCTGGATTATGACTTCTAAACTCTGGTTCTGGTTGAACATCTTTGACAATGACAACTTCTTCAACTCTGGTGAACTCTGCAGCTTTGTGTCTCTTACCCATCTTTATGTTGGCTGCAGCCAACATTAAACCCAAAGTTCCGAAGCATATTACTCATGGTTAATGGTACATATTGCTCCAAAGTAATGTTGTTTGAAGGGCTACTAGACCTTTAAAAAAATGTCAATACGTGGTATACCTTCTTACACCCATGGGGGCTTGCATAATTGTGACCTAGAGTTGGGGTGTGATCGCGAAAATACAAAATGCTCATTATGTTGGCTGCAGCCAACATAAGAAAATTGTGCAATGTGAGCGGCATGAGAAGGGCATTGAAAAATCGGACACCTATGTTGTCAAGATCTCGAGCTGCTCTTTCTGGAGTGTCTTGTCAAAACTTTCATCCGAGTTCATCTTGACCCTCAAAATATCGATCGAAGTAACATGGGTATGTAAACACCCAAAATTCCTTGGAAATTTCACAAAATTTCACATTCTCTTGAATAGTAACCCAAATTCTCGCCGATGATTTCGAGCGTCCCAATGTTGCTAACGCATGTGTGAAAGAGAACATCCCCGCCGTCATTTTGAGCTAATAAAATGTGCAATCCGATACCGACAGCTCCCGGCATTGTCAGCAAGGCTTATGTTGGCTCCAGCCAACATAAGGGGCCCTAATGTTGGCTATAGCCAACAGATGGGTAACAGACATTTGTGGACCACTTTGAAAGTGGCTGAGTAGCTTTGAGATTGAGCTGTAGGGACTTAGCTTGAAAGCAATATCCTAGCAGCAGTTTTAGGAAGGGACCGCCCTGGCTAAAGCACAGGCCTCCCTCTAGCAGTTTCCAGCTCCTAGCTGTTTGTTGTTTCGGAACAATTTGCTTTGTCTGTGCTCCGCTCTCTGCCACCTGTAACAGCACTATGTACAGTCACAGGGTGGTGTGCTGGATTCAGTGACCCGTAGGTCATAACTTACTCTGACTCCCGATAGCTGTACCAGTACTCGTGCAGTACTAGGTGACAGATACCTAGGTCACAGACCGCCTTATATTCGTTTATCTTTATAATCAGTTTACACTTGTATGAAAAGTATTCAGTGACCACCCGATATAATACGGTATCCTCCGTGACAAATGCTGTCTGCAGCGCAGAGACCATCCTGGCGAAGAGCGCGGACGCGTGGCACTCAGTCCCGGAAAATCGCCCGTTCTTGTCCTCGAATAACTTCTGGCGAACGGACTTGGAGACCTTCATGTCGAAGTGTTCCCGCTGAAGCGTACGCACCGAGGCCAGGAACGCAACACCTGCTGAATTGGCAGCCGGCTGAGCTGCCGGCGGTGTGGCCGGAGTGTTGGCGTGTCTCGCAGCTGCTGAATCAAAAATCGTGGCTAGTGCGCGTCGGCGATTCGCCATGCTAGCGGTGGCTCGAGTAGAAGCAACCATCTTGAGAAGGACTGAAGGGGCGGAGTGAGGCAATGGAACGCGAGATGTGCGGCAGTCTCGGGCGGCCAAGAAACGCGCGGGTCGCCGATACGGCAGCCGTGAGAGATCAAATAATTCCGGGAAGTCGTGTGGTAGCGGCGGCCAATACGCAACGGTGTGGGATCCAACCAGAAAACGTAAACCAATCCATGTGTCTATGGGACAATTTAAGTATCTCAAGACAAAGTTTGCTATTGTGCCATCAATTTCTTTTGCTACATTGTTTGTTTCCGTGCTAATGGTCGATGTAACTTTCAAGGGATATGCCATTCTTGGTACAACAACCGCATTGATTATGTAACGAAGTTGGTTCAAGTTTAAGGTTTGTGTTTGAACTGACAGCAGGCTTTGGGTGAGCTTATCCATGAGTATCTGTTTTTGGTGTTCCCATCCGCCATCCAGCGCAAACCAAACCCCTAAGTATCGGTTTGCCTCAGTTCTGTTGCTATATTCAAGATAAGCAGGGGTCTTGGGCGGAAGCCATTCGGACCATGTGTTGGGCCCTTCCTCTCCGTCTTCGATTTTCAGCATACCTCCGGACATGAGTTTCTTTTCCAGCTCAATATGCCCTTCATATGCTTTGCCCCTCTGTCTTGCAGGTTTCCTGTGGGAGTACTTAGATTTTTTGGCATTAATGGGAATCCCTATGAACCTCATGAACTCATTGATCACCCCGAGCATGTCCTGTACTTCCTCTTTTGATTTCCCTATCAGGATGATGTCATCACAGAAGAATCTGGCAAAGATGTTAGGCGGTGAATTCATGTTCAACCATTTTCTGTTCTTCTGGGGTGAAGTAGCTCCCGGGTTTCTGGTAGCATCTCTCGGTTTCTCCAGGGCATACCCGTAGGTCTGTTTCATGGGGTTCTTCCCGTTGGCCCTTTCTGCCAGCCAGATGGCCAATATGTCCATAATTGCCACAAACCTGAGGGGACTTAGGACTTCTCCTTGGGGCACCCCGCATTCAAGCATCCATTCATCTGTCATGCCTTCAGATGTGAGGACTGATCGGGATGCTTCGGATGTGATGTCCGAGATGATTGTAATGATGTTTTCGGGCAATCCTATTTTCTCCAATGCTAGTTTGCTCATCCAAAATTCTGCTCGGTCAAAAGCTTGTTTAAGGTCCAGGTAGACAACATGCAGTTCTTTGTCGAATCTGTTAGCATCGGAAATAACTTCATTTAGGACTTGCAACGAATCCTCAATGTTTTTATTGGGTAAGAAGGCATCTTGGATTGGGAAAAAGACCGAATGTTTGGATAAAGCCTTCTTTATTCTATTTGCAATGATGGAATTGAACAACTTCATGCCTGTTTCCAGCATGGTGAGTGGTCTGGAATTATCTGAGGTGCACGGTTTGCTTGGATCTTTGGGGATCGGTTGAATGAAGCCCGCTTTTGCTAATCTTGGAAAAGAGCCTGTCCTCAGAATGTTGTTAAACATTTCAAGTATTAATTCCTGGAGGTTTTGGGGTCCCTGTATCCATTGTGCATAATGCATTCCCGATGGGCCTGGGGCTGTGGATACTCCACATGATCCATAGACCGCCTCCAACTCCTTCATGAGTATAGGTTCTGCTAGCTGCTCGGTGACATGCTGAGGTAGTTTGGGGCTGTTCTCTAAGATCGATCTCAACCATGGGGGTAGGTGCTTAGGTGCTTCGGGTCTTGTGGAGAAGAGTTTATTTTCTTTGTATTCTTTTAAAACGGCTTGCTTCCTTTCATTTGCTGTTAGCGATACCTCACCTTTGTCGTCATATTCTGGGGCTGCACCCTTTTCCGTCCCTTTTTTGTTTCCTAAAGCTCTGTCCAAGAAGGCTGAAACTTTCTTTGCAAACAGATGTTGCATCGCTTCCTTCTCACGGAGCTTCCAGTATCTTATGTCCTTGATTCTGCTCTCTTGGAATGCTTTTGTAACTGTTGGCAGGCTCGCCTCAAGTCTGATACCACTAGAACAAGGTTTTTGCTTAAGTTTGCTTAAGTTTTCTTAAGTTTGCTTAAGTTTGCTTAAGTGTGCTTAAGTCGGTATAAATCGGTAGAATTATACACCCGATGACATAGGAATGTCACCAAGCCCGCTTCAGGATGCCCCAGGGTTCACGCGAGAGCCCCAGAATGACTGGCGCGATGCTAGGAGATATGACTCGAAGAGGCTGGGTTTGTAAAAGGCCAAAGATTTGTCTGGCAGTCGACGATGAGTAATTATACACACTGAATCAGTCGAGGTATAAAAGTTTGTGGCAACCTGATTCGCGAAGGCTCGCGTGCACTATAAATATGTCAGGGAATGTCGTGAATGGGGAAAGCCTGTCAGTGGTGTAGTCCAATCAAAATCGCGATCGTCATCATACCCACGCATGTGACATATATACTGTAAAATAATAAATACTTGGAACACTCGATTTCAAATCAGGCGAGGGTTTAAACTGCGGCGGGCGGGGCTTATTCGTTCTTTCGAAAGAGAAGGTTTTTTGACCACCTTCCCTTTCCGCCCTAGTAGAAATTTTGAAGTTTGAATATATAATAAACATGGCGTCTTCTCCTCCCGCACGTACGTCTGGTAGCAATCGCGCAGCAAGACTCCTTGCTGCGGCGGGACGCTCCAACGGCGGGAACGGGGGAGATCCACCGGTGCGAGTTTCAGTTAAAATTTTGTGAAACAGCATGGTTTTAGACCGACGTTTTGCGTTTGTTTTTTCCCCCCACACAGTCGGGTTATCGGGTGTGCAGGTTGTGGGCCAAGCTGGCCAAGCCGGTGCGGCAGCCGCGTTGGACCTCAATGAGGACGTCAACGAGGAGCCCGCGGGTGAAGAAGGCGGCGCGCCTGAAGAGCCTGCAGAACCGCCGGTGAGTTTTCTGCGTTTCCTGAAACCGTTTGCATATCTTGAACCTAATTTATGTCACACGTTCCGCCGTCAGAGGTTGCTTAAAAAGAGACGTGCGTACAACAAGCGTGTTCCACTTGTGTTGGTGTCTGCATGGTGGTCAGCTCGGGAGGGTACTGCTTCGACCGGCCGGTAAGGTTACATGACAAATGGTTGTTTTTCTTTTCCCCGATGATGTGCCGGTGGGTCGGGAGCGGCGTGCGCGTGGCCTGATTCAAGGCTCGCTGCGCGCCCCCTGTACCCGTGGCTACATTGCATTTTCGGTCGGGGTAGGTGAGGATCCCAGCCGGTGGGTTAGGAGAGGCGTGCGCGTGTCCTTGTTTTGCAAGGCTCGAGGCGCGCCCCCGGACCCGTGGCTCGGTTGAAACGGGGTGTGGTAGCTGGAATTTTCGAGGATGTTTCGGGTTGGTGCGGCAGACCGTGGGCGTAAATGGGTAGGGCACATTGAATACGTATGGTGCGGTGTGAGGACAACTCCTCTGACACGCGACCATATTAAGGGGGTGTGGCCGGTAGGGTGTATGTGTTTGTTTTGGGTGGGTGCGGCAGACCGTGGGCGCATGTGGGTTGGGCAAATCGTATATATATGGTGCGGTGTGAGGACAGCTCCTCTGACACGCGACCATATTAAGGGGGTGTGGCCGGTAGGATGTATGCGTTTGTTTCGGGTCGGTGCGGTGGACCGTGGGCGCATGTGGGTTGGGCACACCGAATATCTATGGTGCGGTGTGAGGACAAATCCTCCGACACGCGACCATAACAAGGGGGTGTGGCCGGTAGGATGTTGATGGGTGTGTTTGTTTTGGGTCGGTGCGGTGGACCGTGGGCGCATTTGGGTTGGGCACACCGAATATCTATGGTGCGGTGTGAGGACAGCTCCTCTGGCACGCGACCATATTAAGGGGGTGTGGCCGGTAGGATGTATGTGTTTGTTTCGGGTCGGTGCGGTGGACCGTGGGCGCATGTGGGTTGGGCACACCGAATATCTATGGTGCGGTGTGAGGACAAATCCTCTGACACGCGACCATAACAAGGGGGTGTGGCCGGTAGGATGTAGATGTGTGTGTTTGTTTTGGGTCGGTGCGGTGGACCGTGGGCGCATGTGGTTGGGCACACCGAATATCTATGGTGCGGTGTGAGGACAAATCCTCTGACACGCGACCATAACAAGGGGGTGTGGCCGGTAGGATGTAGAAGTGTGTGTTTGTTTCGGGTCGGTGCGGTGGACCGTGGGCGCATGTGGGTTGGGCACACCGAATATCTATGGTGCGGTGTGAGGACAAATCCTCTGACACGCGACCATATTAAGGGGGTGTGGCCGGTAGCATGTATGTGTGTGTGTTTTGGGTCGGTGCGGTGGACCGTGGGCGCATGTGGGTTGGGGACACGGAATATATTTGGTGCGGTGTGAGGACAGCTCCTCTGGCACGCGACCATAATAAAATTGTGTGGCCGGTAGGATGTATGTGGCTGTTTCGGGTTGGTGCGGTGGACCGTGGGCGCATGTGGGTTGGGCACACTGAATATATATGGTGCGGTGTGAGGACAGCTCCTCTGACACGCGACCATAACAAGGGGGTGTGAGCGGTAGGATGTATGTGGTTGTGTCGAGTTGGTGCGGTGGACCGTGGGCGCATGTGGGTAGGGCACACGGGATATATTTGGTGTGGTGTGAGGACAGCTCCTCTGACACGCGACCATATTCAGGGGGTGTGACCGGTAGGAGTTATGTGGTTGTTTCGGGCCGGTACGGCGGACCGTGGGCGCATGTGCGTTGTGGCGTGTCGTATGTGTGTAACATCATTAAATGTAATACTAGGTCTGATAGAGGAGGGCGGTTGCTGCACCTTTTGCAAGACCAAGAAACGCAAAACCCGCAGCCGTAACAACAAGTCCAAGCGTCTTAAGAAAAAACTAGTGAAGTTGGAAAGGGCAAATAGTGCACTTGAAGCTTCTGTCGAGGAGAAGAAACCCCTTCCACAAGCACCGCTTCCCATATTCGTGGGTGGTTGCTCGGAGTACTACTCCCAACTCACGTCCGTGAACCGTCGTCCCAGCTCACGAGACCCACGCACAACCGCCTGGCGTTACGGCCCGGATGTCGCGCGCACTCTGGCGCAGAACTGCAACTTGGGTGAAGTCTCCTACAATATGGTCACGTTCTCAAATCCTTTAGGTCCGGCGAAAAAGTGCGACGGCGGTTTCGCGTCAACCAGAGTCGGTTGCACCCTCAACGGCACAGTTCCTTTGGTGTACAAAGAGTTCAGTCTAAAGCACTGGCCAAGCGCGTCAACCCGCTTTTCCGAGTTTGCTCGGGAACTATACATGACGACCCTCGCCGCGAATTCAGCTCCGCAGTACGTGTCGCCCATACTCCACTTCGGTTTGCGGCAGCTTGGCGAACGAGAACGTCCCGCATGTGCACCGTTCTTACTTTCCATGGACCACGGCATCTCCCTGGACGCCTTCCTGGCACAACCGCCCGTGGCTGTTACCATGACCTTCAAGAGAGACCTGTGCGCCAGAATCTTGACGAGGCTTTGCTGCGCTGCATAAAGCCGGTATCTCCCACGGGGACGTCCGGGCAACAAACATGGTGCTTTCCCCGACGAGGCCCGACAGCTTGGTCATCATCGACTTCGGGCTATCAAGGCGGCAGCATAGGGAAGGGCTGCCTGAAGACCACTACCGAAGGCACCGATGGACCTCCGGAACGCCTGACGATGCACATCACAAGCCTGGATCCGTGTATGCGCCGGAGTACAGTAATGG
This sequence comes from Cymbomonas tetramitiformis, assembly GCA_001247695.2. Classification (NCBI taxonomy): domain Eukaryota; kingdom Viridiplantae; phylum Chlorophyta; class Pyramimonadophyceae; order Pyramimonadales; family Pyramimonadaceae; genus Cymbomonas; species Cymbomonas tetramitiformis. Next base: position 6,540 of record LGRX02017089.1, on the reverse strand, counting down.
AGGACCGACACCTGCAACCGACATGTGGGCGATTGCCCCGATCCTCGTGCGCATCTTGATTCGAGATTCACGTGACGCCCTTAAGAGAGTTAATGATGATGCCACCAGCGCGACTGTGCATGACATCCTGGGGAAGCGGTCGAGCAATACCTATGTCAGCCGTGCAATCTGGAACCCAGTTATGGACTGCGTGCACCGCGAGCCCGCGAAACGGCCATCCGCCGCTAGCCTTGCCCGTCTTTTTGTGGCCTCCAAGGCGGCTACCGATGGCAAGTTAGTGATGTCTGGGAAACCAATAAGCGCCATTGGATGCTAACCTAAGAGGTAGGTTTGTCGCCGATGTCCTCGTATTGGGTATTGGATGATGTTCATATGTTCCCGCCTGATGCCTGCATTGCGGCTGCAAAGCTGCCTTCCTGGCATGCGATAAATCACAGCGATCCAGCCAGTTGGATGGAGATGGTTGGTTTTTTTACTTCTGAAAACCGACGTACCATGCCTTTTGCTGCAGGTAACATCCACACCTCGTCACGCGTATTGCAGCCAGGTTGGCTTGGAGCGGTGGTCTCTATTGAAAATCTGGACGCTGGAGCAACGCCGTCTTGCTGGTGGGTTATGGCCTGAGAGCTCGGCGGACTCCTTTGCGTTGCACGCGCAAAGCTTGCTGCTGGACGTCTTTGGTGATCAACATCTTCATCACGCTATATTCGTGAAGGCCGGGGAGTGTCCGCTGACCCCTCCGCCAACTTTTTCGAGTTTGCAGGGTGGCCGCGGAGCGGCTGGTCTGTGCCCCAATTGGGACATCCCTACGGCCTACGGGGCCTGCTGCGACTTCGTGTATATGCCACGCCCCTCGACGGCAGCGGTTGCCATGGTTGGTGGGGGGAGGTTGTGCTTGTTCACGGTCCGTGGGGTCACCCTCGGTTACACTTCACCAACGTCTTCCAATCGTTTTTTGGGACGCAGCTTCACCGAGAGCTTACAGATGCCCCCTCCATTTCAGAAGACTCCCCTCTCCTTCCTGTCAGCCGTCTCTTGACCTACGCGGAGCTTGGCGTTCAAGTGGATGCAGTGAACGCCAAGTGTGCGGCGTTCTCAGCTTGGCGTGCCACCGCACTTCGGATTGGCCGATGCTCATTGTGCAAGACCAGGCTGCCTCGTGGAACCAGGAGGCGGTGCCCATGCCGGCAAGTACGCTATTGCGACATAGTCTATCTGTCAGCGTGCGCATTGGAGGTTGGCGCCGTTTGGGCATAGGATGGAGTGCACGGCCCGCAAACCGCCGGCACCGTGGAGGTGGACCATTGAGGATCATCTAGCTTTTATGACAACATGGAATAGTGATAGTGTTAATAACGAGGCAACAGCTCATTGGCAACAGCTAATAACACTCTTGAATAGTGAGGGAGAACAAGATATGTAATACAATTTCTATACACTTGTTATGTGTAAAGCCAAAATGAGCTTCTTTGGGAATTGGTGTATTGTTTGTACTCGCGAAATACGGTGCAGTGCTTTGATCGTGATGCTTTCCGTGATTGATACTTGTATTGCAACGCACCTGTCCTGCCTGTTGGTCACGGATGCCTGCACTGCGCACGTGAACACCGTGAACCTCCCTGGTCATGACTGCTTGCGTGTTTTTGTAGGGGCGCTGTCTCCGAACATGGCATATTGTACGCGTCCCTGGCGATGGCAAGTGTTTCATTTGGTCTCTGGCTGCGGCAACTAGCGGCAAGTACCGTGCGCAGGCCTTGCAGGGAACAGTGGCCAAGATGGCCAACTCTGTGGGTTGGTGTTCAACCCAGGCGGGCATTACTCCTCAACAAAAAAATTATTTGTGTGACGAACACCGGTGTCACTGGGGTTATTTGGTGAACTACACCCTGACGGTTTATGCGGCACGAGTTCACAGCACGGTTCTAGTGTTGAGACTTTCGCGCGGCGGGACTCATGTAGACCTATTTAGGCGAAGGGGTAGTCCGTGCTGCCTGTATAGGCTTGACGATTTGCAAGGGTACGGCATTGTCGTTGAGTGGATTCCGCCCGTGCCCGCCGGTACACTTGTAGACCTCACGTGAGCGCGCACCACTTGTCCGTTAATTGCTCCAATTATTAACGGTACATTATGGAGGCACCTAAAACTTCCAGATGAGTAATACTTTTGGCATTAAAGTGTATTGAAAATCGATTGTGCGGTGTTTTAGGTTGCAGGCACGTTAACCGGTCTGGGTCACGAACCGCTGCGATCCGCGTGTGCGAATGCGTACATGACGCTTGACTCTTGGGTGGACATGACTGAATTTTTGCGGTACCGATGTCGGGCGTTCTGCTATGTCCGCCGCATGCGTCAAAATGTGGAGGGAGCCGAATCGTACTCCTTTGAGTTCAAGTTTCACGGGCATTGCCTGTACGGCCCGGATGCATCATGGGGCTCGCTGTTGGAGGGTGCACGTCCCCAAGGGAATGCAGAGATGTTTCTCCTGGATGTGCCGGAAACTGCACAAAGGCAATGGGAGCCCGAAAGCGATGCATGTGCGATGTTCGGTTCGCTAAAGTGCCCGGAACTGCGCTATGATCCACGACCGTTTTCTTCGCGTGCCCTTTTCTTGGCGCTGGTGGTTACCGCCGTGCGAACCATGTTCCACCGTGTCGTCCAATGGCGGGTGGAGTCGCTCCAATCAGGCAATGTTGTCGTGGAAGGTCAGTTGCGTCGCGGATGGTGGAGGAAAAGCTGGGTGACCACTGGCCGGCCGGGCGAGACGTGGATGGCGTTCGTGTATGTGCAAGACAAGTATGCCGCGACAGGGGATCCTGCGCGTGGAGATATCATGGTGGAGGCATGGTGTCCTGAGAATCCCATCGAACCTCTCATAAAATGCACTGGATACAATGTATCACAGTTCGCGCCGGAGTGCATATTTCGGCAGATGCGTACCACTAAAAAAATCCCAAATACGGCAGACCTGACTATGCCAATCGTGTGGTATGCATACGTGCAGCGGAAGGTATCTACGCTTCATCTTTTCAAAACCGCGGGCAAAGCGAATCCACCAGTTTTCCGCGCCAGTGCTCCCACGGCCACGAGTGTTGGAGAACAATAATCTACATCCATGCGCACTTTGCGGAATACTGTCAACCGATTCCCCCGAGATCCCTGCCGAAGAGACAAGAGCCTTGTTCCGTATGTCGCCGTGTCCTGATTGGGAAAGGCGTCCGTCAATGCGGAGGGTGCCTTTTGCGTGTGTACTGTTCACCTGAGTGTCAGCGCGGAGACTGGCAGCGGACACACCGACACGAATGCAAGGCCATCGCTGTGTCAGAATGGAGGAATATGGCGGGGCTATGGGAATATGGCGGTTATGTGTTCAAGAATTTGAGCGTACGCTGCGCTGCCCGTATGATCACGCGGGGTAATATTGGGCCGTTTTTTGCATCAGATACCCGAGCTTCGCGACCTCGTGTCAGCAGTGGGACAATGTGAACTGTGAACCCCGATAGTGGCTGAGATAGTGGTGGTCTGCGGTGAACTCATCTAAGCGGAGTACCAATGCCCAAAATAAGCAGTCTGCATGGATAGTAGCGAGTGCGCTAGGGAAGGGCGTGGCGCAGCCCCCTAGATGTAAGCAACTTTTGAAATAAATTTTAGAACGTCTTGTTGAATGAGCGTATGTCGTCTCTCAGGTGGTGCTATGCGCGTACAGGGCACACTGAATACGTATGGTGCGGTGTGAGGACAGGTCCTCCGACACGCGACCATAATAAGGGGGTGTGGCCGGTAGGATGTAAGAGGCTGTTTCGGGTCGGTGCGGTGGACCGTGGGCGCATGTGGGTTGGGCACACGCAATGTATATGGTGCGGTGCGAGGACACCTATTCTGACACGCCACCATAATAAGGGGGTGTGGCCGGTCGGTAGGATGTATGTGGCTGTTTCGGTTCGGTGCGGTGGACCGTGGACGCATGTGGGTTGGGCACACCGAATATGTATGGTGCGGTGTGAGGACAGCTCCTCTGACACGCGACCATAATAAGGGGGTGTGGCCGGTAGGATGTATGTGTTTGTTTTGGGTCGGTGCGGCAGACCGTGGGCGCATGTGGGTTGGGCAAATCGAATATATATGGTGCGGTGTGAGGACAGCTCCTCTGACACGCGACCATAAGAAGGAGGAGTGTGTGAGCGACGAGGTGCCGGTGGGTCGGGAGCGGCGTGCGCGTGGCCTGATTCAAGGCTCGCTGCGCGCCCCCTGTACCCGTGGCTACTCGTCATCATTGCATTTTCGGTCGGGGTAGCTCAGGATCCCAGCCGGTGGGTTAGGAGAGGCGTGCGCGTGTCCTTGTTATTCAAGGCTCGAGGCGCGCCCCCGGACCCGTGGCCTGGTTGAAACGGGGTGTGGTAGCTTGAATTTCTGAGGTTGTTTCGGGTTGGTGCGGCAGACCGTGGGCGTAAATGGGTAGGGCACATTGAATACGAATGGTGCGGTGTGAGGACAACTCCTCTGACACGCGACCATATTAAGGGGGTGTGGCCGGTAGGATGTATGTGTGTGTTGTGGGTGGGTGCGGCAGACCGTGGGCGCATGTGGGTTGGGCAAATCGAATACATATGGTGCGGTGTGAGGACAGCTCCTCTGACACGCGACCATAATAAAAGGGTGTGGCCGGTGTGAATAATGTGGTTGTTTCTGGTCGGTGCGGTGGACCGTGGGCGCATGTGGGTAGGGCACACGGAATATCTATGGTGCGGTGTGAGGACAGCTCCTCTGACACGCGACCGTTTGGGGTGTTACCAGGAGATTGGGTTGTCCACATTGTCATTGGGCACAACAGACTTCAATTCACCAGTGAAGCTCCCCAACGGCTGGACCGCGTGCTTGACAACCGCCGCTGTTCACGAGGCAAACAAGGATCGGTTTGGGAAGTGCTCGGTGTCAGCACACCAGTGTCTTTGCATGAATTGTGGTAAACAAGGGGCGAAGCGGTGTGGTGGCTGTCACCAAGCAGTGTATTGTTCCCATGGTTGTGCGCAAATGCACTGGAAGTCGTGCCATCGATAGGAATGTAGTAGAGTAAAGCTGAAGAAGTAGGCAAACCGAGCGAACCGTAATCATTGATCAAGACCAATGTGAATAAAAGTTGAATATGTACATGTGAATAATATGTTGTTATAATGAATACGAGTATTGTCCATAATGAATAAGTGTATTGCAACCTATGCCCATGTTCGGTGCGGTGTGAGGACAGCTCCTCTAATACGCGACCTTACAGTACAGGGGGGTTGTGTGGGCCAGGGGGGGCAGGAGTACGGGGACAAGCCATGGCTAAGATTGTTCCCAGGAGCGGACGCCCATTCCGTGCACACCCAAAAGTGTCCGGCGAACGTAGACGTCCTGTTGGATTACCACATCAGTGCGGGATGTTCGGCAGATGACGACCAGTTGAATGCCATCAAGGAGTTCCGAGGAGGAGCGGCGCTCGCCGTCTACACGGCCCAGTTGGCAGACATAGAGGTCATCCTGAAATGGATAGATTGGATCAGCAAGGAGCTGTGTAGATTGTTGCGGTTACTTGAGGAATACAGCAGCGAGGAAGAGACGCTTCGGAAGGCGCAGCGCGCATTACCTCCTGACGATCCCCTCCCTAGGGGGAGTAACCGGCAATTAATTGAAACGGGCTTGACTATTACCGAGCTCCGAAAAAAGCTGCACGGTAACATTACGATCAACACCAAAAGTTGGAAGCTTGCACGCGAAGCTTTCGGCGAGCCCCCCCTGACCCCGGAGTTCATGCATGAGGATGGGGGTGGAGGACCTCCAAGATTTCTGTGTTCGGCTTCGTGCCTGGTGGGATTTGGCCGTTAGCACCCAGGAACTGGTTCGTCATGAATATGAGGAGACGCTGAATCCGAGTTCGAAAAGTCTACTACCGTTCTTCGTGGTGGGTGGACTGTTTTCGAGTGCGGTGGCGAAGTATAAAACCCCACCGTTGATATCCCCGCACGGCCGGGCGCAGGTCTATTGCCTATGGGAGGCTGGTGACGCGCATGGCGGCCAACCGCAGCGAGTGTTTCGTATAGTGTGGTGGTACATGCGAGATGAGATGGTGCGGCGGGGAGACTGCATCTATCGCCATTTGGGGGAGAGGACGCCGGACACAAAAGTATTCCTGCCGGCGCCTGCTGTACTCGGTCGTTGCGTTGACAGCCCCAGTCAGGTCAAGCACACGGACGTTCATGCGCATTCCATGGAGGAACTGCTTGGGCTGGATCGGGTGTATGGTGAGCCTGGAATCCGTACCTACTCCGCCCTGATGTGCCTGGATGAGCAGGGTTACACTGAGGTCTTGCCTGAAACGGTTGAGACGAAGTACTGGCCGGAGAACGAGGATGGTGTCATGCAGCTGCCCGCGGCTTTCCAGGGCTTCCCCACCGCCTCCCCTTTCCAGCAGGCGCGCGTGGGAGGAGGGCCCGGTTGGATGACCGTGTGGCCGGCCACGCTCACCGCACACCAGGGAAAGTGCCCTGGTCAGGCCGTGCCTGGGC
>LGRX02017085.1:0-12175 GCA_001247695.2 Cymbomonas tetramitiformis | reverse complement strand
GCTGTGTTGACCGGCTTGTGTTGGGATGATAGGACGAGTGCGGTGCTGTGTTGACCGGCTTGTGTTGGGATGATAGGACGAGTGCGGTGCTGTGTTGACCGGCTTGTGTTGGGATGATAGGACGAGTTTTCGAGGCCAAAGAAGATCCCGGCCATCCTGGACAAGATGCGAGAGAGGCCCGCGCTGCTGCTCACGGAGGTCTGCGGAGCCCTCCTCGGAGTTCCCTGTCACTCTTTGTGCCCTTGGATCTTACTTTAGGTGCCGAGGGCCTCAAGACATCGACCCTGCAGTGCCCAATGATTGCCTGGGGCTCTGCACTGGATCGGATCAGGTATTCCAACTGCAGCTGTTGCGGCCCGAGGAGGGCACGGAGGGCAAGGTGGCGATTTCGATTTCATGCGGCGCCTATAAGATGGACACCAAATGGGTCGTGACACGGCCAGAGGTTGGGGCAGCGAAATGCGACTGCTGGGTAGGCGCCTCCCACGTTCGAACCCCTCTGCGCTGCACGCTCAGCCCTCGGCGGACCTGGCCGCGCTGCCTGTCGCTGCAGTGGAATGAGCTGGCCGCGCCTCCAGGCAGGCGGTTGTGGAGCTGTGCGAGGTTTTGGAGTCTGCCAGTTGCTAGATGATGAGGGTCAGGATGCGGGGAGTCATGGGCGTGGACTTGGGGCAGGTGTAGGCAGTGAGCTCTATGTCGGAGGGAGATGAAATGGCGAGGCGCCGGGGGTTTAGCGAGCGACGGACGGGATTTGATAAGGGGGCCGGGGGCGGGAAAACGTGGGCTAGGTAGCTTCGGCAGTCGTGGCTAGCAAAGCGATTCGTGTGGCGGCGGGTGCCGGGGGCGCAGGCGGAGTGGAATCAACGGCTGAATATGCCAATGCTGATTCCTTTGGAGAAAATAAAGGAAGGCATTCCGATGGGCAGCCAGCTGCCGGACGTGTTCATCGATGTGATGTGGCGCGGTCGAGGCTCGTTGGGTGGAGCCAAACGCCGCATGGCCTATGCACGCATTCCCATGCGCGAGTGCGTCCGCCTGCCGCCCATTTACGGCCCTAGATGCCGCCCATTTATGGCCCTAGATGCTGCCCATCCACGGCCCTAGATGCCGCCCATCCACGGCCCTGGATGCGCTCTGATTTGCCGCATCGCTTGACACAGCGCGGGGCCTGCCGCCCGGCAGTGCGTCATCTGGCACCAAGTCTTTCATTGATCCTGATACCCTGCGAGGGGAAAAGGAGATGACGCATGTCAGGGTGTGACGTGGCGACAGCCTGAAGCCGGCCATGCGCACCTATGACGCCGGCAACGACGTGAGCCACGCGGGAATAGGGCAGCCGTGGGCGTTTGAGGGATGGGTCCAACTCACGTCCGACGCCTTGGCAGAGCGCGGCCGCGGCAGCACCACCGTGCGGCACCACCGCCCTATCGGCAATATCCTCGTCAGGCTGCTGCTGCAGGAGCCGCAGGTGAGCATGTCTCGACCCCCTCATACACCATGCCTGTGGTCTGTTGCACATGAATCAGACCCATTATAAATCCAGAGAAACCAAAATCTCAATTACCCGGAAGCGCACGCAGGAAAATTATAAATCTAGAGAAACCAAAATCTCAATTACCCGGAAGTGCAGGCGGACAATTATAAATCTAGAAACCAAAATCTTACCCGGAAGTGCAGGCAGGACAATCATAAATCTAGGAAACCAAAATCTCAATTACCCGGAAGCGCAGGCAGGACAATTATAAATCTAGAGAAACCAAAATCTCAATTACCCGGAAGTGCAGGCATCACACTTATGAATCTAGAGAAACCAAAATCTCAATTACCCGGAAGCGCAGGCAGGACAATTATAAATCTAGAGAAACCAAATCTCACTACCCGGAAGTGCAGGCATCACACTTATGAATCTAGAGAAACCAAAATCTCAATTACCCGGAAGTGCAGGCGGGACAATTATAAATCTAGGAAACCAAAATCTCAATTACCGGAAGTGCAGGCAGGACAATTATAAATCCAGAGAAACCAAAATCTCAATTACCCGGAAGTGCAGGCAGGACAATTATAAATCCAGAGAAACTAAAATCTCAATTACCCGGAAGCGCAGGCAGGACACTTATAAATCTAGGGAAACCAAAATCTCAATTACCCGGAAGCGCAGGCAGGACAATTATAAATCTAGAGAAACCAAAATCTCAATTACCCGGAAGTGCAGACAGGAAAATTATAAATCTAGAGAAACCAAAATCTCAATACCTATATGAAATACAGAAGACAAATGGAGTGTGGTCGAGCTTTTTTACAAAGTTTTTTTGTTGCAAGTCCCTCGTCGAGGCCGGTCACCTGCTGCATCGCGGGGGTCCCTAACGCAACGCAGCAGCAGAGTCTCGATCGGGCTTGGCGTCCCAACCGGACCGACCCCCTCAGCAGTCGGCTTGGTCTCCCGCGGCGGGGGTAGTCTCAGCGCTGCCGGCCTTTTCGCCTCCGTAGACTGGGCCAGGAGTTTCGACCCCCTCCGCAGTCGGCTTGGTCTTCCGCGGCGGGGGTCGTCTCAGCGCTGCCGGCCTTTTCGCCTCCGTAGACTGGGCCAGGAGTTTCGACCCCCTCCGCAGTCGGCTTGGTCTTCCGCGGCGGGGGTCGTCTCAGCGCTGCCGGCCTTTTCGCCTCCGTAGACTGGGCCAGGAGTTTCGACCCCCTCCGCAGTCGGCTTGGTCTCCCGCCGACGCCAGCCTTTGAGTGCTTTGCCTGGGCATGCGCCAACGCAAGACTTCAAGTGTACCGAGCGAGTCTAAGGCCCGCACATGCTGACCTGAATTTGGGTGTCATTTCTCCTGGATGCTCTTCCACTCCCGCGGTCTACGTCATTGCTATCCAGAGCAGAGCTGCGTGGCACTGTAGCGGGCGGAGTGCCCCGAGTGCGCGCGAGGGCTCCCCCCAGGACCCTCTGTTCTCACGGGAGCAGCGCCTCGGGGGCGTGTGCGCGGCGGGGGGATACCACGCAGCCCATGGACAACAATCTGGATGATGAAAGCGAGGAAAGCGAAGTTGACAGCAATCTGGACGAGAACGAGCGCCTTGAGCTGATGGATAAGAAGCGGAGGGAGCGGGAGGAGGAGGATGAGGTCAGCCTCCCCCGAGTTTCACCCCAAGCAGCCTCCCCTGCTGCGCTGCCCTCTGCCCCTGCGCTTGCCGCGCTGCCGTGTCCACCTCAGCCCCGCATGCGCGCAACGAAGCCGCGGTAAAGCGCGAAGCTGAGCTGGCCTGAGCTGCCGCATGGCGGGCATGAGTCCGGTGAGGAGCATTCCTGCCGTGGCTTGAGCACCCGGACCACCCGGGAGGGGGGCACGGAAGGGGGAGTGGGTCGGGGGGACTTGACTGAGGCTGAGAGAGCGAGGGCGCACACCCCGCCAGGGCCCCAAGATCACCATCCCCAAGAGGATGGTGATATCCATTCCTCAAATTCCGAAGCGGCTTTTCAATTTGTTCATCCAGCTGTACCAGGCCATGGACCTCCCGGCAGCGGACATCGAGGTGACTCTCTTGGGCCTCTGACTTTTCTCGTGCTCATTCACCTGCCTGCCATCCCCGCCGCATAGGACTGGGCCTCACCCTTGTGAGCTGAACCTCTCCTTCAACGACCATATATTTAGGGATGAGTTCGCAGTAGGGGTAGACGTTTAATTATTATCCAGATTGGGGGTAGACATTTCATTTTAATCCAGATCGGGGTAGGCACTTCATTATATGTCATTATCGATGCCGATGTCATCAATGTTGATGTCATCATTGTCATCAATGACGCCGATGTTATCATCCCAATCAATGATTAAAATGAGCTGCCTACCCCCGATGTAGGATTCGAATGAAGTGTCTACCCCGATCTAGATTAAATGAAGGGCCGACCCCAATCTATTCATACTGCAATGCATTTGCTTTGAGGTGCAATGTGTTGGCACTATCTTGACAAGACCACGCCCTGTTCCTGAATGCCTCTCACATCCACTGGGGTGATGGTGGGCTATAGCTTTTGTTGGTGGGCCTCATGCCATTCGGTGTGTGGCTTATCCTTGGACCGATTCCTTTGGCACCAGATAGCCACAGAAGATCGGCTGAACTGTAAACCCACACCAGGGATCAAAGGATTCAGCACACACTATGTGTGTGCTTATCCTTGGACCGACTCCTCTGGCACACCGTAGCCGCAGAAGACCGGCTGCACTAGGTGTGTGTATAAATGTGTGTGCCCATATATTCATCTGTATGATTGGACACCGAGCAGGCTCTTGTGATCTGCTCGATGCGGTGGTTGGGCCTTCAGGCGCTCGCCACGTCTCTACATGTGTGCATATCTCCGGCCCGCTCGTGGGGGCTTCACCCTCGGCTCCCAGGGTGCTCCCTTGGTTGTGGGCCTGTTCATGCAGCAGGCACGTAGACAGCCTGGGGCATTCTCAGACGTCACCGCAAGGAGCATGCTGCGCATTGGCTGAGAATAGATAATTATACGCATGCCGGATTGTGACTCATGGCGCAGGATGCATCGTTCAGAGGTTGGAGAAGCGGAGCTGAGGGTTTCTGGGGGGCGTGTGCAGGGGACTTCTGACCCGTATTGCGTGATTTCCTTCGGGCGGAACATGACACAAACCCAGGTGGGTGGCAGCCCCTCGGCACCGCGCCCCATCCTGGCGCGGCCTCCCTCTCCACCCCTGTGTAGAACTTGGGATGGCAGATCCTTACCTGGTACTCGGGGTGGATTCAGGACATGATGACTTGGTAGGGCACTGTAGAGACGCGTACGGTATGGGTGGCTTGTGCTGCGTCTCCTGCGGGGAGGACGGGATGTTACAGGCGGCGCAGGGCCGTGGCAGTTCGATTGGCCAAGGGTGAGACATTGACGGCAGTGCAGGGCCATGACAGCTGGATTGGGCGACGGTGAGACGTTGACGGCAGTGCAGGGCCATGACAGCTGGATTGGGCGACGGTGAGATGTTGGCGGCAGTGCAGGGCCATGACAGCTGGATTGGGCGATGGTGAGCGTTGACGGCAGTGGGGCCATGCCAGCTGGATTGGCCAAGGGCGAGACGTTGACGGCAGTGCAGGGCTATGACAGCTGGATTGGGCAAGGGCGAGACGTTGACGGCAGTGCAGGGCCATGACAGCTGGATTGGGCGACGGTGAGATGCAGGTGATCGAGAAGTCGATGGCGCCTGGGTGGTTCGCCAGCTGTGAGGTCGAGGTGGAGCTGCCGATCTTCTCGCAGGAGTACAAAGCTGGCCAGAAAATCAAGCGCATTGAGGCGAACCCTAATGACATGCGCGAGTCACTCGGCATCAACGGCCGCTTGCCCGTCTACGTTGATCCGGATGCGCCCCCCATTGGTGACCCATCCTGACCCTTTCCCAGGCCTGCATTTGAGGGTGCGGCAGTCAGGTGCTGCACCACTCCCAGGCCTGCATTTGAGGGCGCGGCAGTCAGGTGCTGCACCCCTCCCAGGACTGCATTTGAGGGTGCGGCAGTCAGGTCCTGCACCCCTCCCAGGCCTGCATTTGAGGGTGCGGCAGTCAGGTGCTGCACCTCTCCCAGGCCTGCATTTGAGGGCGCGGCAGTCAGGTCCTGCACCCCTCCCAGGCCTGCATTTGAGGGTGCGGCAGTCAGGTGCTGCGCCACTCCCAGGACTGCATTTGAGGGTGCGGTAGTCAGGTGCTGCACCCCTCCCAGGACTGCATTTGAGGGCGCGGCAGTCAGGTGCTGCACCTCCAGGACTGCATTTGAGGCGCGGCAGTCAGGTCCTGCACCCCTCCCAGGCCTGCATTTGAGGGTGCGGCAGTCAGGTGCTGCACCTCCCAGGACTGCATTTGAGGGTGCGGCAGTCAGGTGCTGCACCCTCCCAGGGACTGCATTTGAGGCGCGGTAGTCAGGTGCTGCACCCCTCCCAGGACTGCATTTGAGGGCGCGGCAGTCAGGTGCTGCACCCCTCCCAGGACTGCATTTGAGGGCGCGGCAGTCAGGTCCTGCACCCCTCCCAGGCCTGCATTTGAGGGTGCGGCAGTCAGGTGCTGCACCCCTCCCAGGCCTGCATTTGAGGGTGCGGCAGTCAGGTGCTGCACCACTCCCAGGCCTGCATTTGAGGGTGCGGCAGTCAGGTGCTGCGCCACTCCCAGGACTGCATTTGAGGGTGTCAGGTCCTGCACCCCTCCCAGGCCCACATTTGAGGGTGCGGCAGTCAGGTGCTGCGCCACTCCCAGGACTGCATTTGAGGGCGCGGCAGTCAGGTGTTGCACCCCTCCCAGGCCTGCATTCGAGGGTGCGGCAGTCAGGTGCTGCACCACTCCCAGGCCTGCATTTGACGGTGTGGCAGTCAGGTGCTGCACCACTCCCAGGCCTGCATTTGAGGGTGCGGCAGTCAGGTGCTGCACCACTCCCAGGCCTGCATTTGAGGGTGCTGCACCACTCGCACTTCGATGCTCCCAACAGGGTCGCCCGCAGTAGTCAACGACCCGCAGAGGTGGAGGGTCAGATCCTCCGGTCCTCGTGACTTGGACCTTGTGTGCAGTAATGGAGGAGGATGGGGATGGTATCAGGGCTGGAGTCTCTCGGGATGCACATGCTGGAGGACCTACGCATCCCCGCAGAACCGGAATCGACTCAGGTAATCGCCCGCTCCGTGGTACAATGCAGGTGTCGTGACCGGATGGCATCGAGAGGTCACAGCAGCGAATGGAGGGGGTCACAGGTGCGATGCGCAACGGGTGGTGGGGGTTGAATGGGATGGAGGGGGTCACAGATGCGTGCGCGGGTGGTGAGGTGAATGGGATGGAGGGTCACAGATCGATGCGCCGGGTGGTGGGGTGAATGGGATGGAGGGGGTCACAGATGCGATGCACAACGGGTTGCTGGTGTGGTTATGGTGCGGGGGCTGACACACCGGCGAATGCTCTCCGGCTTTCCACACTGTCTGGGGAATCCCGGCTGAGCTCTCGGTGTGGGTGACGGGATGGAGGAACGGCGTGGCTGCAGCTGAAAAAGATGGGGGAGCGGCAGCCACTAAAGAATGACCTGAATGTGCACATGGAGGACGCGGAGATCCGCATCCCGTCCAAACCCGACGAGACCCGCCAGCCCGACATAGGGCCCGTGACCCTCGCTTTTGGGGAGGGCATGAGCATTGACAGCAGCGAGTACAGCTCGGAGATCAGCAGCACTCTGTCCAACCTGGAAACCAAGAAAGTGATCCGCCGCAACGACGGGGACGTTCTGTGGTGGGCGGCGCCACTCGTCACCCTCACTGTGTATGACTGTGATAAGGTGTTCCCCCTCTCATCTCTCTTCCCCCTTGTCGAAGAGAGAAATACACCTCGACGGAGATGTTTCCGGAGGGCGTGGAGGGGCTCAGTACACAAGGGGGGCTTGCCCGCAGATTAGCTGTGCGTGCCGTGCGGGCTGAGTCAGAAAGCAGACGGCGGGGGGAGGCAGGTATATGGCTCCAGCCTAAGCGCGCACTTGCCATCAAAAAGGCGCTCAGTTCCGCTGATGTTCAGTCTGCCCGCAGCTGACAGCGGGCTGGCGGCACGCAGGTGGGTGAGCATGACGCGCTGTGTGTGACCTCGGTGGCCATTCAGCCCCCGGACAGCCTGCTGCAGCCACCGATTCCGGCGACGGAGCACAACACCAGCGCGATGGCAGATCCGGAGTGGTACCCCCTCAAGAGCTTCGACAACATCCGCTCCGGCGGTCGGGTGCGCACCCTCGCCTCTGCGGCCCTCCCGCTGTGGCGCTCGAATGTATCGCCCCCCCCCCAGGGTACTTTTCACTGGTCCGAGGCTGCTGTGGCAGCTATGAGTTGTAGGCACGAGGCGTATGTCGCCTGTGCATGCGGTGTGTGAGAGACGACGCGCCCTGCAAAATACTCATGGCTCTCTTCCCCTCCCCCTTCCCCTCCTCCCCCTCGTCCCTGTTCAGATCTTGTGCGGGATGGCAGTCAAGCCGTATGACGTGGGCACCAACAAGTACAGCTCGGATCAGGCCGGCATCTTCAGCACGAGTGCGCCACCTTCCTCTCGCAGCGCAACGCGCTTCCCTCGCCCTTGGTTTTATACTTGGTGCCCCCTCTCCGAGGCTCTGCGGTGGGCTCTGTGCGGCTCAGTATAGGAGCCTCGCAGTGCACGACTGCTGCGTGTGGCGGCGCGCTGCCTTGAGGCGCGAGGCGGAGTGCTCTGGGGAATCCACCGGGATGCGCATGCGGCCTGTGTGCTGCGTGTGGCGGCGCGCTGCCTTCAGGCGCGAGCGTGCAAGCCGGCATTTTGCCAGGGGCGAATAGGCATCTGGCACGGCAGGAAGCGCTCTTGGTGCAGCTTGCACGGACAAAGCGCGTGGAGAAGCTATTTGAGAAGTGAAGCGCCGTTGGCCGAGTCGGGTTGCACGGCGCAGACGAGAAGAAGGTGAAGCTGGTGCGGAGCAACATGGCGTCTTCGATGTTCTTCTCTCTGAGCAAGCACAAGCGCGACCTCATCAGCTTCGGTGGCCCGGGTGTGAGCGGCCTGGACCTCGACTGCCTCCCTGTGGACGTGGACATTGTCGTGGTGGGCATCCGGAACATGTTGCCCATGTTCAAGGTGTCTCCACTCCCCCATCCCGCGCGTGTCGTCCCCCAGGTCCAGCCGGTGACCTGTGGTTTGCATCACTAATTGGATCCTGATTGGCCGCTGCCTGATGGAGACTGGGGGGTAAGAATTGAGGGGATCGAGGGGCGTTGCGCGTTGTGTTACGCAGCTTGATGGAGACTGGGGGATAAGAATTGAGGGTCGAGGGGCATACGCGCGTTGTGTTAGCAACCTGATGGAGACTGGGGAGTAAGAATTGAGGGATCGAGGGCGTCGCGACGCGTTGTGTTATGCAGCCTGATGGAGACTGGGGGATAAGAATTGAGGGGATCGGCGTTGCGCGTTGTGTTATACAGCCTGATCGAGACTGGGGGTAAGAATTGAGGATCGAGGGGCGTCGCCGCGTTGTGTTATACCAGCCTGATGGAGACTAGAGTAGAGTGAGGATTGAAAGTATGGCGTTGTGTTATGCAGCCTGATGGGGGGCAGGGGGTAAGAGTGAGGATCGAGGGGGCATCGCGCGTTGTGTTATGCAGCCTGATGGAGACTGGGGGGTAAGAATTGAGGATCGAGGGCGTCGCGGCGTTGTGTTATTCAGCCCCGTGAGACTAGGGGATAAGGTGAGGGGATTGAGGGGCGTCGCGCGTTGTGTTATGCCGCCAGTGGAGACTGGGGATAAGTGGGGATTGAGGGGGCGTCGCGCGTTGTGTTATGCAGCCTGATGGAGACTGGTTGATGAGGTTGATGGCTCTGGATTGGGAATCCACTTTTGTGCAGCTGCGTGGGGATTGAGCATGAAGTTTGTGGTGGGTGTCGGGCGGCGGGGGAGGGCGGGTCTGCTCCTGCAGCTGGAACTGAAGGAACCGTTTGTGGAGATCGAGATGGGCGGCGTGCTGCACTTGGACAGGCACCCTCTCAGCAAGATCACGATTCCCTCCAACCAGCCCTCCGGCGCCAACGCCAACTACGCTGAAGTGGTGCGACAGGCTGCTGCCACGACCGTCGCTCCCCTGCTTGGCTGCCCCTGGCTGTGCCTCCTGCAGATCCGTCCTTGTTCTGCTCCGTCAAGAAAAATCCGCGTCGAGCTCTGAGTGTCCTGGCAGTGGTTCCCAATTGGTAGAGCATCAGCTTGACCGATAGGCCCCACCGTCTTTTCAGCTGGGGCGGATTCTCAATCTGTCCTCGGGACAAACCGCTGCAGTGAGGTGACGAGACTGATGACTTCGGGCGGCCGTCACTCGCGAATGTAGTCCCGTGCTGACGAGGATTGGTGACCGGACGGCATTCTCATGAGTAAATGGGGTAAAGTGATGACGGGAGTTGTTGACCGTGTGCTGACACCATTCATGCGTGAGACGAGGCGAGGCCCGCTGGCATGGGCCTCGGATGCGTCGTGCAATTGATGACACCATTCATGAATGAGGCAAGGCAAGGCGAGGCCCGCCGGCATGGACCTCGGATGCGTCATGCAATTGATGACAACATTCATGAATGAGACGACGCGAGTCCCGCTGGCATGGACCTCGGATGCATGATGTATCGGCGAGTTTTGACAAACGAAGTCGTTTGGGAAGAGTTGATGACTCCTGGACATTCCTCAGTCGCAAGCGCCCCTCCGCATTGATATTTCGAGGCTCGTGCTTGGGGGCGGTCCGGACCAGATCACAATCCGAGGGCGGGTGCCGAAGGAGCCAAAGTGTATAGTGGCGATTAATATCCGAGTGAAAGACATCCGGCTCGGCACAACGCTGCTGGTGGGCACGTCGACGTTCCCACTCGAGGTGGATGGGCTCGAGCGCAGCGGCCACCCGAATATCGCCGCCTTCCTCGAGGACTTCAGCGACGATGAGGAAGTGGTGGAGGAGGAAGATAGCGACGACACGTCGTCTTCTGATGACGATGACGACGACGACGATGACGAGGGGGCGCCGCCCGAGGAAGGCGAAGAGGCGGGTGAGGGGCTCACGCAGGGGCAGCCGTGTGCTCCGCCCGGGCGCCGCATGGTGGCGCCTAACTCTCGAGAGGCGCAGCTGACGCGTGGCCCGGCATCGGACGGACGTGTCTCGCGCTCCGCGTATGCCGCACATCTGTGCGGCGACCGAGACGGCCATCTTGCCGCTGCTTGGGCTGAGCCACGGACCCTTGCTGGCGCCGCCGCCGCAGTGTTGTGCCGCCATGTTCTTGCTGCATTTGCTACTGCCACACTGCCCACACAGCTGCGAGAGCCAATCAGTGAATGGCAGCCTGCCAGCTGGCGGCGGGTAACACACGGACGGCGGCACGGCGGCACGAAGGGAAAGCGTTTGAGCATCGGGCGCATCCCGATGAGAGCGCTCTGCTGGGGCAGCCCGCGGCAAAGGCGCTTGAAGCCGGCGGCCCCTGGAGCTCAGCCCGCGGCAAAGGCGCTTGAAGCCGGCGGCCCCTGGAGCTCAGCCCGCGGCAAAGGCGCTTGAAGCCGGCGGCCCCTGGAGCTCAGCCCGCGGCAAAGGCGCTTGAAGCCGGCGGCCCCTGGAGCTCAGCCCGCGGCAAAGGCGCTTGAAGCCGGCGGCCCCTGGAGCTCAGCCCGCGGCAAAGGCGCGTGAAGCCGGCGGCCCCTGGAGCTCAGCCCGCGGCAAAGGCGCTTGAAGCCGGCGGCTCCTGGAGCTCAGCCCGCGGCAAAGGCGCGTGAAGCCGGCGGCTCCTGGAGCTCAGCCCGCGGCAAAGGCGCTTGAAGCCGGCGGCCCCTGGAGCGTAGTGTGAATGCAGATTTGGCAAAGAGAGGTTCCCGTGAATGTGGGAGCTGTGTTGAGGAAGGGGTGCGGTTTCGGGGAGTGAGGGGCTCTGTGAGAAGCTGAGGAAGACGGGGACAAGAAGGTGAAGAAGAAAAAGAAGAGGGGCGACGACGGCACTGAGATGGATGATATGTCCCTCAACTCTGGAACAATTAGGCACGCCTCGCCCGCGCCTGTAGCCGCACACTGCACGTGGAACCGCATGCCGGCGCTTGCCCCATCTGCGTGACAAGGATGATGGATAGTTGACATCTCCCCGAAGGGAAGTCAGCTGAGTCAATTTCCATCCGGATCATATGGGTCTCTTGCTCTGCTGGGGCGAGCCTCCGGGCCCGCTGAGCCTGCGCCTGCGCCTGCATGCATCGTTTCACTACCTGTGGCGTCATCCGCGACCATCTGACGGGAGTGCTTGTGGGCGGGCTGATGGCTTGGCAGGAGCGGCACCGTACGATCTGGCAGCATGGGCAACAGCAGGGCGGGGTCACAAGCGGGGGGTGAGGGACCGGCCGCGCGGGGTCTCGGTGCGCTGGCCTCAAAGATGGACGCAGACATCGGCGAGCTCGATCCAGATGACTTCATGTCATTCGAGGTACGCGCCCACATGGCCTGCGCAACCCTGGCCGCATCCGGCTGATGCCTTGAGGCACGCAGCCGCTTTGGTCTCGCGTTTTCCCAGTTTAGGGTTTGCTCATCCCTCGAGGGGTGTGAGGTTGGATCCGCTTTAGGGTCCTTAGGGTTTTGTGGTCCTCGAGGGGTGTGCGGTTGGATATGCTTTAGGGTCTTTAGGGTTTCCTGATCCTCAGGGGTGTG
>LGRX02017083.1:0-12295 GCA_001247695.2 Cymbomonas tetramitiformis | reverse complement strand
CCATCCAGATCCACCATCTTCATACGTACCGAGTAATGAAGGTCTTCGCTTTTGACCACCCCGACACCCATGGAGTAAGACCTGCACTCCACATCCCCGCGCACGCGCTCAGCCAGTTGCATCCGCGGCGGCTGGTTGCACGACATGCTTGTGTATATATGGGGTGTGCAAGATGGTGTGGGGGGGGGTCACCCAACATCTGAGTTGAACACTTGACAATCATCCGCCCCGGGGGAAATCACCATCACGTGGTGCTCGGCGTATTCCACATAAGGATCACCTCCAACGGGGGTTTCGATCCTAGGAGCGTCCTGTAAGAGAGCGCCCTTAACGGACGCGTGGCGGTTTATGGTTCTCGCCAGTTCCGATGTCCAGAAGTCACACTGTAAGCGCGCGTCTCGGCGGGCACGGGCCTTGCAAAACTCTGGGCATTCCATCCATCTTCGGATGGTATCCTCGATCGGGAAATAATAGAACCACTCCTTCGGGCGCAACTTCTCCCCGTCCGCGGTTTTCACAACCTCAAACCGTCTTTCCTTGCAGCGCTTGACAACGATACCCGCTTCGTCTTTCTCCAGCACCACACCGCACTCCTCCATTGGGTCCCATTTCCTCGGATCTGGCTCTCGGGGGAAATGTCGGCACCACCGCGGGCATACATGAACCGCATATGCCATGTGATCTTCTACTTGCATGTAAGTCCGCATCCTATATAGGGTGCTTGGCAAGCGACATCGGGTAGGCCCACCCATCAGCATGAGCAGGACCTTCAGAAATCTGTCAAAAGCTGGCCGTGACCAGCCTTGGTCCATTCGCAACTGCATGAAGTAGTAGACCGCCTCACCAACGGTTATATCATTATCCGGATTGTCAATAAACAGCGGTTCACCTGGGCGGATGTCCCATTGCAGGTTCTCCGGCGGAGGCATGTCCACGTCCTGCTCTTCCTCGGCCGTGCGCAAGAGTTCATCCATGAGACCTGCCTCCGTGGCCGTGCGCTCGTCCCACATGTCGTAGTCTGTTGGCCACGCCTGGTCGCAACCGTGGGCATGGAAGGCCTGCTTTATCAAACCGTGCGTACGAACCCCATACCGCATTGTTAGTTCTTTATACACCCGTTGTGGGCTGGCAATACACTTAGCACACAAGAATGTTGCCGTCGTACGTACCTGGACAAATATGTTTTCGTTATACTCGGTGGCATCACTTTCCAGACGTAGCTGCCCCAATAGCTGGGCGGGCTCCGCGTCGTCAGGTCCCTCCTCGTCTGAGAAGCCATCGGCACTTGCTTTAAGAAGGTCAGGCACCTCCTCTAGGTCGAACGACATATTCTCTGGTACCGCGCTGCCATGTGAGGTCTGGTTCTCCGTTAATTGCTCGTCGGGGCCGTACAGTTCCCCAGGCATGCGCATGGCCCCAATACTGGCCGGCCACGTAGGTAGCTTCGTCACACGCCATCTCCAAGTAACATTGCCACTTGCCGCTGTTATTGTCTTCGCCACCTTGGTGACGCGGTCATGCTCCGCCGGAAGGCATGGCCCTCCATCTGCAGGGAGCGCTCCGTCTCGTCGACGTAGGACTGATCGTAGACTATTGCGGGTGCGCTTGGACTCCGATGCAATGTCCATGACGTCAGATAGGCTAAGGCCGTACGTTGTATAAAGATCCTGCAAAAATACGACGATCGTTAGTATTCCACCATGGTTGTTGCCAAACAAAGGTTGCACGCGCTGCCTCCCCCCGCTCATCCCCACCCCGTGAACACTTGGCCAACAGGAGGACGAAAGGCGCACACGCAGCAATCATGTCGGCGAGGGAAGCTTTCAACCCGTGAGGCAAGTTGCGACAGGCAGATGGAGCATGTACTCCGCGGGTTCTCAATATTAAAAATATTTGCATGTTTACGATGTCTAAGGGGCTGCGCCACGCCCTTCCCTAGCGCACTCCCTAGTGCGTATTGCATGTGCCCCACGTCTGTTCTCACACGACTGTCGTGTGGGTTCTATGAGTGATCGGGGTCCGCTATTTCCGTACTACGTCGCGGCGATTTATCAACACTACACCCGTTCCCAGAACGACGTGGTGCGCAGATGCTTCGGCCGCGCGTCCCCAAAGCCGCCTCGGTACTCGTCGGTTGTAAGTTCTCGGTTGTCACCGGAGCGATTTTCCACCACACTCGGTAGTCCTCCGTGACGTATAGCTCTGGGACGCGAACCAGATTCATTTGCACCAGCTCGTCCCAGTCAAAAGTCTCCACGGAGAAGTCGTCGTGGAAAACAGAGTAATCGAAGGCTCCGACGGGATCCTCCGGTCGGTCTTCCCACGCTTTCACGCCGATGCAATGGCACCGCATCACGGGGGGGTGCCCCAGCGCGCGCCACGCTGCTGGCGTGTCATGCTCGAAGCAATCCATGCCAACGAAGATCTCCAGGTCGCGCACTGTGCCATGTAAGTCATCAACATCCGCAGGGTATATTTCCCCGTAGTCCGCATGCGAGAAGTCCTCCAGCAGGAACTCCCCCGCCTGTGTATTCTGATTCACGTGGAGCTTCTTCTGGTCCTTAGAGGACATCCCGGTGCGCACAAGGTGGGCCTTCCGTCCGACGGGGCAGATTTTGCTCATGTGCTTGTTGCCCTGTACACGCGCAGGCGCCGGTGGTTCCGCCATGCTCTTGGAGGAGCGCGCCGTTCGCGGAACGCCACGCCTTTGCACTGAAGATACCTTCTTCCAGGTGGCTTTAAAGGCAGCCTGAAGCGCCTCGGACGATTCCTTGTGTTTTATCAGGTCGGCCGTCCAGCGCTTGTCCAGCGTCTCACGGGCCTGTTTCTCGTAGTGGTTGGCATGCTTGACAGGCAGAAGATTGAATCCAGGCATATGTACCGTAAAGAACACGGCCTTCGCAGTCATATTCACGCGCTTCCCCGTTTCCTTGTGCACTCGGGCGACATGCGCGACGAGGGTGGCGATGTCCAGCTGCTCTACTTGTGGAAGCAGGTCTTGCAGCAGGCGTTGCAGGCCCTCAAGGGCGCTTTCCTCCCCGAAGAACAGCTGGCTTAGCTTGCGCCTCTTGACTGCGAGCCATACAATATCACGTCACCAACTACCCACAGGGCCCGGCTAGTCAAATCGACAACAAAGACTGCACGCACGGGCCGACTTACATGCTATATTGTTCTCCACCTGCAGCTCGTACGCGTTCTTTAGCCGAGGGCTGGTACGCACAGGTAATCGAAGGCACTCTGGAACTGCAAACCAGTCAACATCACGTCACCACCTACACACGGTGCCAGGCTAGTCAAACCGACAACGGAAACTGGTCCCAGGGGCCGACTTACTTGCTATATCGTTCTCCACCTGCAGGTCATTCGCGTTCTCATGCTGCGTGTTTAGCCGAGGGCTGGTACGCACAGGTGCCGAGTCGCTCCCTGGAACGTCTTCTGGGGCTGCTTGTGAAGCCACGGATTGCTCCCCGTTGATTCGTTGGCCTGTTGCGCGCGCGGCACGTCGGAGCCTCGTGCGCTGGAATCTAGCGCTGGTTCGCGGAGTCATCTCTGCCCCGGGCGCCTGTGCGCCGGACACTGCTGCCCCCCCCATGCAGATGTGCACCCCCCGGTTCTCCTGCCGCATCAGCCACCGTTGGCGTGCCGCACTGCGTGGTAGGGCTTGTTGGCGGGGTCGACACCTCCGTCCTCGGTGCCATGGGCTCCGCCCGCGCCCCACCTGCCGCAATGGGGAGGGGGTGACTGGTAAGCGCTTCAGCGCGTGTCAGTGGAATCACGAGATGGGGCCTCTTCGACGCCAGCGCCTGAAGGTTGAAGTTTTTGCACGCTGCCAAATCATCCGCTTGAAACCGAGCCAGCGTCATTCCCTTTTGCTGCATTATGCCGGCCCGGCGATTGTATAAACGAGCGTTCACTTTTCTCGTCGCCTCTCTCTGCGTCAGCATGGGGTAAATGGTGGTGACCTTCTCCACGATCATCGCATGCCGTTGCTTCGCTGGGGGGTCCCGCTTGAACGCCTTGCTGAGGTGTATTATGAGTCCGGCGTCGATATCGAAGGCTGGTGGAGAAGCCATGATGTAGGTTTCAATATCGCATTGAACCTCGGAGGCCTTCCTGGTTCTCGTGACCTTTGCCTTTTCCTGCACATTCCCCGGACAGCACACACCACATACCAACCACATAAGTAACATAACAACCATACCAACATATCAACAAACATATCAACCACATAACTACATCAAAACCGCATAACAAACTGGGCTTAACACCCCCCTCCCTTCGGTTTGCGCACGCGCCCGCTAGGCTCTCCAAACAGGTGGTCCGCCACTCGAGGCGGAAAGGCGGTTACAAAGGAACGCAATACTTGTTTATTTACATTTACGTATAGTTTACATCTAGGGGGCTGCGCCACGCCCTTCCCTAGCGCACTCGCTCCTATCGATGCAGACTGCTTATTTCTGACATTGCTCTACTGCTTAGATGAGTTTGCCACGCTGCTTTGCAACATCACTCTACCGCTGCGATGGGAGCTGCTCGACTCCAACTCGCTACTATCGATGCAGACTGCTTATTTCTGACATTGCTCTACTGCTTAGATGAGTTTGCCACGCTGCTTTGCAACATCACTCTACCGCTGCGATGGGAGCTGCTCGACTCCAACTCTGAACAGCAGCGCCTCTTGCCTGCACATGACAACAACCAGTATATTAGGATTTGTAAGGTTTTGTATACAAGGACACGCGCACGCCACTCCTAACCCACCGGCTGTAATCCATCACGCAGATGTCGATTGCAGAAAGCGATTGTTGATGAGATCCAAAGCAGTACCTGATTAGTTAGTCTTGGACGGCTTCTTCGATTTCTTCGCTGGCGCACCATCGGTCCGCGTCACGCGTCCCTTGCGCAATCTCTCCATTTCAGCTTCTTCCTTTCCCGCCGCTTCCTCCGTGAGGATCCGCATGAAGTGGCCAGGGTAAGTTACCCATGTCTGGTCATCTGCCGGAAGCTTGGGGTCGTATAACGGAACCTCCAGCATGTGCAGGATCCGGATGGGTTCGTTGCTCGTCAGTGGTTCTTCAGGGGGCGGGCAGAAGTACTGCATACTGAAGGGCGCATATTGGCCGTATATCGCGTTGTCACAGTCGGGCATGATGAGATTCTTGTGATTGACGCCTGGTGGCCACTTCCGGCGCACCACTTCCTCTCGAGTGGGGAATACCCGGTACACCTGCAGAACCCGTTTGGCCATGCTCGCCAGGACCAGGAACGAATGCTCGTCACTGTGCGTGCGCCTTCCCTGTATGCACATCACTGATGAATTCGGGAGCGTTCAGCCACTCCGGGCGGCGGCCAGATCCATCGCTCCAGGTGGGGTTTGTGTGAATATACTCAACTAAAGCCTCCCGCAGCTTGACTGTAAAGAACTTCACGCCGCTCCATTGCACTTGGTGACAGGGTCGTCCATCCGGACATGTGATGTACGGAGCAACCACGGAAAGCCAGCAATCACCGTCAAACGGGACATCCCTTAACGTTAGCCCAGCGGATGCCAGGTATTCCTCGAGGGCGTGGTCGGTTGCAAAGCCCTGCTGTTGCGCTGGTTGTACATGGGTTAGCTGCATTCTGGCGTCCAGAACACCCGGCTCAGCGATCACGTGCGGGCCGTCGGTCTGAAGTTGCTTGACCTCCGTGAAAAAAATCAGTCGACCTTCCTCGCCTGGCGCGTCACACGCAAAATCTAGCATCAATCGCATGTCCGCAGTCCGTACATGGTGCACCCGTCCATCATTGCCATACACCAAGGTGCCCTCCGTCAGGCCTTGGGGGCAGGGCGGAGCTGCCCCCACGACGCGTGCTTCCGGGGCCGGTGTGGCCGCGGGAGCAGCCATTGGTGCAGCAGCACTGGTCGCCGGTTGGCCCTCCAATCCGCATTCCATGGCTGCCAGCGTCTTCCTAGGGCGACATGTTTTCCTGCCGGAAGTTGCCACGTGCGATGGCACGGTGGGAGGTGCTGTAGTGGCAGGCATAGGTGCACTCCTCGCCTTAGTGTTACGCGCAGCCAGCCCAAGGCAAGGTGGGACTGCCTGCAATGAGGCCACGTTCCGATGCCAGCCAGGGGTATCCTTTGGGGACAGGTGGCAACTGCACCGACACGCGAACGTGGGCCGTGAACAATTCCAGTTGTGGGTGATGACGGAAGCCACAAGCTTCGCCAATTCCATGCCGGGAAAGCTAAGCTGGTGTAAGAGTTCACTGGTTAGGTAACCGTTGGCGTCGAACATAGGCTGCCTGACGGGTGTCGTCCGCCGTCTTCGCCCGCCGCCTTCCGCTTTCTATCCGCCTGCCGCCGGAGCTGGGCAGCTGGAGACCGGTTGCGTGAATATGGCTTCTTGGGCGGCTTCTTAGGCTGCTCACCACCGCCAACAGCGGGTGTGTGGCCAAGCAGCACCGCATGCTCGTCAGCGCGAGCAGCAGCCGGAGCTGCTGCTCCTTCATCCGTCGCCACCATGCTGGGTTTGGCTGCAGTTCGATGTACAGACACGCAAAGCGCCTTGATCACTGACTGCATCGTGGGGCAAGACACTTGCATCTTCTGGAAGAGCGGGTGTTCATGGAACCCCTGCACCGTTGACGCTTGCACAACAACCTGCCCCTCCCCATACTGCAGGGGGGGTCCCGCGCATTGCTCCGGGCTTGGTGCCTCTGCCGGAGGCAGGTTCCATTTCACATCCCCGAGGGAGGCGCGCTCTTCCGGTGAGAGGTCGGCACTCGGACCGAAGGCGAGCAGAATCTGGCGCGCACCCATGGCCACGTCTGCAAAGTTGACAACCGCGCGCGCACGTGCCTCCGCCGGTTCCAGCGCCTGAAAGTCCTGCAACGTGGCGGCATATCCCCGGTGCCTCTCGTGGACCATTAGCGGTGGCCTTATTCCCCTCTCATTCCGGAAGTCAAAGCACTTGCCGCACATCACGTGCCCCACTTGCGTCAGATCTGTACCCTCGTGAAGGGGGTGTATGCAAGCCTTACAGGCGTGCACCCTTGGGAGGAGATCGTACCCGCCCTTGAACTGGATGGCATCACCGCATGCTATGCACACCATTCGTATAGGCATGCCGTACATCTCCGTGAACCCGTGTGAGGCGATGTGCACCGCGTTGTCCAGGTCGATGACACCCTTCTCCAGGTACGAGAACGCATGGTACACGCAAAGGGACAGGGACCTCTGCCTGAATAATCCTTCCAGCCCAGGCACGGCCTGACCAGGGCACTTTCCCTGGTGTGCGGTGAGCGTGGCCGGCCACACGGTCATCCAACCGGGCCCTCCTCCCACGCGCGCCTGCTGGAAAGGGGAGGCGGTGGGGAAGCCCTGGAAAGCCGCGGGCAGCTGCATGACACCATCCTCGTTCTCCGGCCAGTACTTCGTCTCAACCGTTTCAGGCAAGACCTCAGTGTACCCTGCTCATCCAGGCACATCAGGGCGGAGTAGGTACGGATTCCAGCTCACCATACACCCGTTCCAGCCCAAGCAGTTCCTCCATGGAATGCGCATGAACGTCCGTGTGCTTGACCTGACTGGGGCTGTCAACGCAACGACCGAGTACAGCAGGCGCCGGCAGGAATACTTTTGTGTCCGGCGTCCTCTCCCCCAAATGGCGATAGATACAGTCTCCCCGCCGCACCATCTCATCTCGCATGTACCACCACACTATACGAAACACTCGCTGCGGTTGGCCGCCATGCGCGTCACCAGCCTCCCATAGGCAATAGACCTGCGCCCGGCCGTGCGGGGATATCAACGGTGGGGTTTTATACTTCGCCACCGCACTCGAAAACAGTCCACCCACCATGTCCACTACCCGGTCTTGGGTACATCACGATGTACCCAAGCCACTATTTGTTCCGCACGCCATGGCGAGCTCGAAACATTTCAAGTGTCCATATGGCCGATATAGGTTGTCAATAACACACCAATCTTGGGTATGAACCATATGTTTGGCGGTATTCATGTCATAGACATGGGTTTTGGGGGCGGTTGCCTAGGTGATTTTCCAGAAAAGACGAAATTCTCAAGTTCTAAATTCTTGGGTACATCGCTTGGGTACATCGATTTGTATGCATGGTTATGCACATGAAAATTGCATATTTGGTCGATGTTTCATTAGGGCATTAACATAGACCCTTCAAAGCACTTATTTTATCATGGGTCGGTCCCATACCTCACAAGTTATCATACTTCATCATCAAGACTTCTCATCATAAAACAGTGTCAGATTTTAGATTTCGCCTAAAAAAATGCGCGCGGACATGTGTGATGACTCCCACCCATCGATCTATTGAACGAAGGCATATTTACATGTGCAATGCATGTTATCGCAAATACGATTGCCAAAGAATGAGCTGACAAATATTTTTGGTCATAATAATCAATATCACAGGTCACCTTCAACCGCTCGCGTCGACTCGTCCCCATACCCGATAAGGTACCTCGTGCCGTGCGGCAAGTAAGCAGTTAAGCTTGGGGATCTAGGGTACGCCGAACATGACGAGAATAAATTAATTAAGATATTGTGGTGTAACAAACCTTAAAAAGTATTCCACTTTGTGAAGAATCCCCCCCCTAAGATATGCGAGACTGTGAAAAAGGCGAGTCGCAACAAACCGTGGTAAAAAAACAATTAGAAAAATGTTTTTGGGAGCCAAGTTGCGATTTGCATGGGTTTGAATGCACCTGACATGATATATATCCTACCAGGATGCTTGTGACGGCATATTCCCGTGTTCATGATGATGTTGGCTAGCTATATTGATGATTCGTAACGACAAACCGTTAAATTTATGCCCCCATACCGTCGATTTAGCTTGGGTACATCCCTATGTACCCAGACCCTCTTGGGTACATCCCCATGTACCACCGGGTAGTGGACAACCACGAAGAACGGTAGTAGACTTTTCGAAATCGGATTCAGCGTCTCCTCATATTCATGACGAACCAGTTCCTGGGTGCTAACGGCCAAATCCCACCAGGCACGAAGCCGAACACAGAAATCTTGGAGGTCCTCCACCCCCATCCTCATGAACTCCGGGGTCAGGGGGGGCTCGCCGAAAGCTTCGCGTGCAAGCTTCCAACTTTTGGTGTTGATCGTAATGTTACCGTGCAGCTTTTTCCGGAGCTCGGTAATAGTCAAGCCCGTTTCATTTAATTGCCGGTTACTCCCCCTAGGGAGGGGCTCGTCAGGAGGTAATGCGCGCTGCGCCTTCCGAAGCGTCTCTTCCTCGCTGCTGTATTCCTCAAGTAACCGCAACAATCTACACAGCTCCTTGCTGATCCAATCTATCCATTTCAGGATGACCTCTATGTCTGCCAACTGGGCCGTGTAGACGGCGAGCGCCGCTCCTCCTCGGAACTCCTTGATGGCTTTCAACTGCTCGTCATCTGCCGAACATCCCGCACTGATGTGGTAATCCAACAGGACGTCTACGTTCGCCGGATACTTTTGGGTGTGCACGGAATGGGCGTCCGCTCCCGGGAACAATCTTAGCCATGGCTTGTCCGTCCGCTCCTGGGAACAATCTTAGCCATGGCTTGTCCCCGTACTCCTGCCCCCCCCTGGCCCACACAACCCCCCTGTACTGTAAGGTCGCGTATTAGAGGAGCTGTCCTCACACCGCACCGAACATGGGCATAGGTTGCAATACACTTATTCATTATGGACAATACTCGTATTCATTATAACAACATATTATTCACATGTACATATTCAACTTTTATTCACATTGGTCTTGATCAATGATTACGGTTCGCTCGGTTTGCCTACTTCTTCAGCTTTACTCTACTACATTCCTGTCGATGGCACGACTTCCAGTGCATTTGCGCACAACCATGGGAACAATACACTGCTTGGTGACAGCCACCACACCGCTTCGCCCCTTGTTTACCACAATTCATGCAAAGACACTGGTGTGCTGACACCGAGCACTTCCCAAACCGATCCTTGTTTGCCTCGTGAACAGCGGCTGTTGTCAAGCACGCGGTCCAGCCGTTGGGGAGCTTCACTGGTGAATTGAAGTCTGTTGTGCCCAATGACAATGTGGACAACCCAATCTCCTGGTAACACCCCAAACGGTCGCGTGTCAGAGGAGCTGTCCTCACACCGCACCATAGATATTCCGTGTGCCCTACCCACATGCGCCCACGGTCCACCGCACCGACCAGAAACAACCACATTATTCACACCGGCCACACCCTTTTATTATGGTCGCGTGTCAGAGGAGCTGTCCTCACACCGCACCATATGTATTCGATTTGCCCAACCCACATGCGCCCACGGTCTGCCGCACCCACCCAAAACACACACATACATCCTACCGGCCACACCCCCTTAATATGGTCGCGTGTCAGATGAGTTGTCCTCACACCGCACCATTCGTATTCAATGTGCCCTACCCATTTACGCCCACGGTCTGCCGCACCAACCCGAAACAACCTCAAAAATTCAAGCTACCACACCCCGTTTCAACCGAGCCACGGGTCCGGGGGCGCGCCTCGAGCCTTGAATAACAAGGACAAGCGCACGCCTCTCCTAACCCACCGGCTGGGATCCTGAGCTACCCCGACCGAAAATGCAATGATGACGAGTAGCCACGGGTACAGGGGGCGCGCAGCGAGCCTTGAATCAGGCCACGCGCACGCCGCTCCCGACCCACCGGCACCTCGTCGCTCACACACTCCTCCTTCTTATGGTCGCGTGTCAGAGGAGCTGTCCTCACACCGCACCATATATATTCGATTTGCCCAACCCACATGCGCCCACGGTCTGCCGCACCGACCCAAAACAAACACATACATCCTACCGGCCACACCCTTTTATTATGGTCGCGTGTCAGAGGAGCTGTCCTCACACCGCACCATACATATTCGGTGTGCCCAACCCACATGCGTCCACGGTCCACCGCACCGAACCGAAACAGCCACATCAGTGTCTACACTGGGACATATCCGGACTCGTTGAGACCGTAGTGCGTGCGGTGCCGTCGGGGATGAGACCGCTCTCCGAATCGTCCCATCGAGCCCGGTTCACTCCGATACCGCCCTTCGGGCGGTACCGTCGGTCCCAAGACCGCCCTTCGGGCGGTCTCATCGGTTCCGGTTTGGCATGATACCGCCCTGCGGGCGGTGCCATCGGTTTCGGTCCAGCTCGGCTCTGACCCTCATTCCGGCTCGTCGGTTCTCATAGTCTTTTTCGATACGTTTCAATCCAGGCGAAAATTCTGATTGTACTGAAAACCGACCGTACGTTCGATAGCTTGAAATGACGGCATTTCACTCCTCTACACATGACTCAACAGCAACACAATCGAACGATAGCTTTCTCTCAGCCGCGGTCATTTCGTTGAACCAACTGCCGGGGATTTTGATTTCGACGCCTAGCTCCACTTGTTCTTTTCCATCATACTGCACAATAAAGTGGTCGAGCGATACTAGTGTTCTATCACCTGCTGTTTTTTTTCTTTACCAGATTTGTGACTATGTGATACCTTCAGTACGGCTGTTATTCGCTCACTGAGAGGAGCCCTTACAGTCCTTGAAAAACATTTTGTGAGAGTGAGAGAGCCCAAGTTTCGTCTCAAGAGTCCACTTGTCACGATTACAACGTTCAGCGTGGGAGCGGGCACCACAACCAGCCGAACTGACGAGTCGACCCGCCGGTTCCGATACACGATGAGATGGACTCGATATTTTTTGGCATCGACGGTGCTGGAACACGATGAGACCGTGATATCTCTAGGTCCGTCGGGTCCGAGACCGTAGCTAGTTCAGTATCGATGGTACTGGGACGTGGTGAGACCGCGTATTATTTGGGTCCGTCAGTTCCGGTACACGATGAGACCGTCCAAAAAATCGTACCGTCGGGGATGGGACCGTGGGGGTCCGTGCGTACCGGATCCGAAGCCGATCCTGAACCGGTACCAGTGTCGACACTGAGCCACATACATCCTACCGACCGGCCACACCCCCTTATTATGGTCGCGTGTCAGAATAGGTGTCCTCGCACCGCACCATATACATTGCGTGTGCCCAACCCACATGCGCCCACGGTCCACCGCACCGACCCGAAACAGCCTCTTACATCCTACCGGCCACACCCCCTTATTATGGTCGCGTGTCGGAGGAGCTGTCCTCACACCGCACCATACATATTCAGTGTGCCCTGTACGCGCATAGCACCACCTGAGAGACGACATACGCTCATTCAACAAGACGTTCTAAAATTTATTTCAAAAGTTGCTTACA
>LGRX02017082.1:0-23462 GCA_001247695.2 Cymbomonas tetramitiformis | reverse complement strand
GGTCTGTAATGCACGGGGGGTGCAGCAGGGGGGCTGTGGGGGTCTGTAATGCTCGGGGGGTGCAGGTGTGCTTGGGGTATGCAGGCAGCAGGGGTGCAGCAGGAGTGCTGCAAGTATCAAATGCATTTTGGGAGTCCCATCTGCTTGGCGCCGAGCGCCTTGTGCGGAGTACTGCAAATGTCATGGGCAGCCTCGAGGCCCTATGAGCGTTGCGCCAAGCGCCCGGTGCAGAGTGCTGCAAGTATCAAAGGCAGCCTGGAAGTCCCATCAACGTGGCACCGAGCGCCATGTGCGGAGTGCTGCAACTGTCAAAGGTAGCCTGAAGGTCCGATGAGCATGACGCCGACACAAAGGACCAATCAACATATAGAACACCAATGACTTTCGCCCATTCATAAGTAGAGTTGGGCCGAGAGGGGTATTTCATATGGGATATTTACCAAAGTCCTGCTCTGACTGCCCGTTGACTGTGTTGCGATGGAACATCTTCACAATTATGTCATGAAGTCCACTCTTTCTTGATGACATGAAACGGAGCTCATACTTTAGAACAAACAACATAACAACATTTCTCAGTGTTGCATTGTCTCGTAACAACACCGATATATCTATGAACCGCAGGAGTCAGGCAACCAAATTTATTCTCACCTTCATGAAGTCCGGTAGTTGTGCCAGAACACCCGGATGATGTGCAGCAAAAGTTGAAACTTTGCTGCCCTTTGGGTTTTTCTCAGCTGGCAGATTGATCTTGAACTCGCAGTTAGTACACCTGTGCGGAAATTAGCTGGTCAGTAGCCGCATTGAATGGACATGAGGCCTTTATACATGTCCGCGACGTGCGAGGCCTATACAATGGCCAAGGTGTGTGCAGGTATATTGGGCGAGATGCGCGCGCATGCGCTGTAGCCGTCATATCGTGAACTTACCGGTACATTCGTGAGAACACATACTTCTTCTCGTCGAGGTCGAAATACACCTTCAAGAAATCCGCCCAACCAGAATAACACACATGGTCTGGCTTGCCACACTTCACGCACTTGATGGGCGGCACTCTAGCTCCATGGAACTCGGTCGGCGCTAGTATTGTTACTTGGCGAATGTCGTAGTCCTCCGGAGGACGGCAAGTTTCGGAAAATGTCGGGTTAGGCGTTTGGAAGACGTAGCTCGTCCAAGCCTACGGACAGCACATAGCCGCACAATACTGCCCAAGTAAGCTTGCGGAGTGGCAAAGCAACATTGTAAAGGGTGACTTCAATATGCGCCCCAAAGGCCGGTCGCATGGAATATCTCACCTTGGCGTCTAACCGGCTTTTGCGTATTCCTAACTCCACTTTCGGCAAGGTCTTCACAGCTTTTTTGACACGCTCCAGCATAGGATGACTTTGTATTCGCGATTGGGCGTCATCATCGGCCTCTTCTAACTCCATATTCTCGACGATATCGTTGGAACGAAGCAAATCGTGATAGAAAACCTGTGACGACAAAAGGCGCATGGCTGAAATCCTTCGTTGAAGCTGTGTTCACTCATATCTGGATCTGACGGTATCTGACTTACTCGTCATATCAGCAGAAACGTATGCATAGAACATGCAAGAAGTTTGTGGAGGGTTCAGAGGATGATATCGCAGGATAGAAGATTCCCCATTATAATCACCTTCGGTGTTTCGGGGGGGTAATATCTTCGGGGGGGCAATATGCAGATATTGATCAAGCTGTGTGAAAGGAGGTCACGCCCAGGTCCACTGTTTTCGTAAATATTTCAAACAGACAGTGAGGCCAACTGTATGCTATTTTTACGCCTCTCTCTTACAACCATATATCAAACTTAGATAAGAACAGTCAAACCCACAGCACACGCCATACCAGACGAGGACCATCGTCAGTTCATCTTCTGTCCGAGATTTTTGAGGAAACCAAGAAAATATTGTTCTCTATGAAAACCAATGAAGAGCATCGTGACCGTCAATAATCGTGCATGCCATGTTGGAGAGTTTCACTGAGTTTCACTCGAGGGCCAATGGGATGCCTGAAGTTTCACTTTCGCAAGTGAAACTTCAGGCATCCCATTGGCTGAGATAAAGCACCCTTGCGCCCGTCCTAAGCATCCCGTCCTAAGCGCTCGACGGTCGCGACAGCTCGCGATCCTGAATCTGAACTGCTCGTCGGTTTTCTGAATTACAGAGCTCCGCGATTTAATCGGGCATTTCCAGCATTTTTAATGCCGCGGTAAATTCGGCCGCCATTCGTTTTTCCGTAAAATCTGTCATACTGAGACACATTACGTCTGTATGATCGCGCTTGACACACACTCGTGTTACCAGTGAGACACTTTACGTCCAGAGAGATACTTTACGTCTGTTAATGAAGGGACAGGGAAAGGCGAAGGGTTTAAGATTTAGCGGCAGTAGGAATAGTTTTCAGAAGCATATGAAAAGTATTCTAGTGCTTCTGAAAACTATTCCTACTTCTTCTATATCCTAAACCCTTTGCCTTGCCTTTTACTGCTGCACGCGACCGGCAAGCATCTTTGAAACTTCCGAGTTTCAAAGATGCGTTTTGTATTTTGGGTGCACCCTAAAATTATATGATTCAAATTAAGCGTTGAATATTCATTGTAATATGAGTTAGCATGCGAGGTTGCAAAGGCATCGGGACAGAATATACGAGACTGTCCTATGCCTTTGCCTTTGGGTTTGGGTTCGAACGTACCCAAACCCAAAGATGGCAAGCAGCCGAGGGCTTCCCGTGCGTCCTAGCGCACGAAACTTGGCACAAATACTGCCAAGGGATATATCTTTAAGTTACCTGAAGCTCAAGGCTTCAAGTTACTTGTGCGCGAAACGCGCAATGTATTTCAAAGGCAGATGTTTTGGGTTTGGGTTTGGGTTCGAACCCAAACGCAAAGATGCCAGACAGCCGAGGGCTTCCCGTGCGTCCTAGAGCACGAAACTTGGCACAAATACTGCCAAGGGATATATCTTTAAGTTACCTGAAGCTCAAGGCTTCAAGTTACTTGTGCGCCCAACGCGCAATTTATTTCTAAGGCAGATGTTTTGGGTTTGGGTTTGGGAACACAAACCCAAACCCAAAGATGCCAAACAGCCGAGGGTTTCCCCTGCGTGTGCATGTGTGTCAATTCATATGAAATATTCCATGGAATACATGTGAATATCCCGCACAAACGGGAAGCGCTCGGCTGTTTTGTAATTTTAGGGTGCACCCAAAATACAAAACGCATCTTTGAAACTCGGAAGTTTCAAAGATGCTTGCCGGTCGCGTGCAGCAGTAAAAGGCAAGGCAAAGGGTTTAGGATATAGAAGAAGTAGGAATAGTTTTCAGAAGCACTAGAATACTTTTCATATGCTTCTGAAAACTATTCCTACTGCCGCTAAATCTTAAACCCTTTGCCTTTCCCTTTCCCTTCATTAACAGACGTAAAGTGTCTCTCTGGACGTAAAGTGTCTCACTGGTAACACGAGTGTGTGTCAAGCGCGATCATTAATGGATAGTATGAAACACATATAGGGTAGAATATTCTATATATCCGTGTTTTAATACTATCGCTGTACGCATAAATATGAGGCTCAAACGGTGATAAACTGATAATATGTCTGTAAAGATATAACATATGAGAGTCTGAGAGTCTAAGTAGCTTATGCTACGTGCGCTGTGTAAGTCTGTACGAGTACGGCTACGGTGATGCTCGAGTACTCTAACACGTGGCTCGCAGTCACTATCGCTGTGACTCGCGGTCTCTGTCGCTATGACTCGCGGTCTCGAGCCGAATAATAATGCAGTCATCTGTCACATGCATCGAGGAATGTCATACAGGGGGCAGTACGGTATATCTAGTCCCCCGTGACACCACCACATTCTGTGGATGTGTGTGGCAGTGGCATGGTAATGTAAGACAAGCAAATATCATAATACTCGAAGAACGGAGCAAGCATATATCAGGCATTTGCATTGGCAAGAACTGGTCCTATTGGTGCCTCCGGGTCTTTAGAAATAGACATGCTCGCAGAGGCCCACCTTCCCTCGCCTCGGGTCACCCTATCAAGTTCTGCCGCTGCAGTGATGCTAGGACAATCTCATCTTGTCGTTGCTGTTGTTGTAGTTGTTGCTGCTGGGCATGTAGCTGCTGTGCTTCAGCTGCTCGTAGCTTCTCAACCAGCTTAACACGCCGGTCCTTAATATCCAATAGGCGGGCAGTGAACTTGTCAATAATGGGAACCCCGTGTTTGGTGATAGGAAGGGCTTTTGTGAAAATGTCAGACTGATTGTCATCAGTCGGAATCCAGACCGGTGTAAACTTCCTGAGGGGCCCCTGACACCAGTTCCTAACCGCGTGGTACCGAACCGCAATGTGTTTGAGCTTAGAAGAGAGTGCCCGCTGAGTGACTAGAGTCTGAACTGCTGAGTTGTCTACATTGATGGTGATGAGCTCATCCGAGGGAAAGAACTCTGTCAGTGTGTTATAGATGGCCAGGGCGGAGGTGCATGCCTCTGACATGGCAACATACTCTGCCTCTGTAGAGTGAAGGGCAGTGCATGACTTTTGCTTCTTTGACCACCAGTCAATGAGCATACCGTGAAAGTAGAGACAGTAGCCGGAAACTGAGTTCCGTGTGGCAGTGTCTCCTGCATGGTCTGAGTCACAAAATGCGGTGAGCTGGGGTGCTGCAGAGTCAATAGCCATAGCAAGTGTGTAGTCCCTGGTGGAATAGGCATAGTGTAGAATCCGTTTGGCAGCGGTGAGGGCTTCAACTGTGGGCTGGTGGCAGAACTGAGCCAGATATGTGACGTGGTAATATATGTCGGGTCTGACTGTCCTGGCTAACCAGAGCAGAGAGTAGATCAAGGATCTGAGGGGTGTCTCAATGGACCTGTCAATGGTATCAGGTGAGGGAATGGGGAGGGAGAGACCCTCTGTCATCGGTGATCGAGGTGGCTGCTTATCCGTGTCTATGCTGAACTTAGCACACAGATCTGTGATGCTCCGCTCGTGTGAAAGCTCAATCCTGGTCGGGTATGACTCTCCTGTAGGAAGTGTCTCAGTCTGAACATCAACTCTGAGCTGGAGGAACTGGTTGAGGACACCAGAGTAGGTGGCCTGAAATGTGGACATGATGTCAGTGTGAAAGCGGGCTCTGGACAGCTCATCGGCACAAGCCACAATGAAGTCATCAACATAGATGAGGACTATGAAGAGCTGAGTGTCAATCCAGCCGATGTATAGGCACTCGTCATATGTGGACCTGCTGAGTGTAGGGTAGCGGTCTGTCATGAATCTGTGTGCGGTCTCTGACCAGAGTCTGCCTGAGGTCCGATGTCCGTAGAGTGCCTTCTTCATATAGGCACCTACATATCCTTTGGGATGAATGTACCCCTTCGGAAACCTGACATAGTACCGCTCATCCTCAGGTATTAGAGCCTGGAGGAAAGCCTGAGAGACATCATAGTGGTATGGCATGAGTCTGTGCTTTAGGCAGAGCGCTAGTAGGAGTCTGAAGGTGGTGAGCTGAGGTGTAGGGGCAAAGGTCTCCGCCTCCTCATAGAAGGTACGGTCCATGTCTCCTCTGGTGGTGCATCTGGCCTTGAACTTGTCAAGGGAGCCGTCTGTCAGCTTTTTGAGCTTAAAGACAAACTTACTGGGGAGGACGGTGGAGCCTGGAGGGAATGCGGTGACTGGATCGGCCCTGTCTGGCTGAAGTATGCCGTCGATCTCTGACTGAATGGCTTTGTGCCACTGTCTCCAATTAGGGCTGAGCCGAGCCTGTCTGTATGTGGCAGGGTCTGGCTCGTCCATGAAGGCATCACTCGGGAAGTCTGCGGGGTCCGAGTCTGCATCCCTGAGGGCAAGGAGCATGGCCTTCTGGTCTGGGGAGATGATGACAGCATCGGTGTCTGCATACTGGGTGGAGTGTGAGTCAGCAGAGTCGAAGTACACCTGGTATCTGTGCTGGACCTGAGGCTTATGGTCTACAGACACGATGACTGCAGGGTGATACTTCTGTCGGTCAACTGGCTTAGCCGAGCACATAGCAAAACACGGGTAAAAGACATTAGGTGCCCCATGTTTGTGTCTGTGCTTGAGAAAGCTGATGAGAGTGGCATAGTGGCTTTTGGCCAGCTGGAGATAGTGTATGAGCTTGACCCAGACTGGATGCCTGAGTTTAGCACACTGGACCTTGACATAGGCAAAGGTCTCTGACTCGTGGGTGCTGCATGCAAGCTGGAGGATGTCGGGGGAGGAGAGGGCTGCGGGGCGTCGGATGGGGTACAGCTTCTTTGTGAAGATAGCTGTGGAGGCGGGATCAACCAGGGTGTTGTGTGTGTTGGCAAGTGTCTTAGCCATGAGAGCAGGGTCAGTGACAAACGTAGGCCTAGAGAGAGCCTTGAGTTTCCCTTTCACTGTGTCAAAGCATAGATAGTTGCCAGGTGTGAGATTCCCGACATAGCGGTAGGGCTTGCTCTTAGGCTGTAGCTTAGCCGAAGTGTCAGCTTTAGCTCCTGCCTTAGAGCGCTGTGCGGGGTCCTGCCAGACATTGCACTCGGACCAGAAGGGCCGGAGCTCGGTGTAGTCGAAGTGACGGCCAGTGTATCTGAGGTGAGGTGTGTCCATCCCAATGTGCTTGTTAGGCATGACATTGAGGACTGTGTTAATGGCATGGAGTGCAGCAAGAGGCCATGTGTACAGCGGGGCATCATATGTGCGCATGGTGCTGTTCATGATCTTCTGCATGTCTCTCCAGAGCACCTCAATCTGAGCCTGGAACTCGTGCATGTATGGCGGACCGGTCTCATGACGCATGCGGTACTGTCGGAGGAGTGTCTTCATCTCTTCCGATGTGTACTCTGCGGCACAGTCTGTGTGGAATGTGATGGTCTCTGGTGTGAAGCCGTGGGACTGAATGTCATCAAGGACAATCTGGAGGTGGAAGTGTTGGCCTCCCTTAGAAGGTGAGGCATACCCGAAGGCCTTTTTAGTGACGGGGCACTTAAAGGCACTGATGAAGACTGACTCGTCGTAGCCAGGGGGTTTGCATGGGCCCCAAATGTCAGCAAATATGTGCTGAAATGGCTTGGACTGTTCCCATTTGACAGGCCGGTGGCTGGCTGGCAAAGCCGGAGGTGGTGTGCGGTTGGCTCTGTCAAATACATTAAAGGGTCCTGGGCGCTTGGCATTCCAGGTGTTGCAATGAGCACACCCGTAGCCTGACAGGATAGTCCTGAGTGTCTTCATGGAGAGGTGTCGTCTGGGCACTGCAAACTGAAGCCCCTGTGAGAAGAGGTGAGCAATGTACTGGTGTGAGTAGTGGCCCAGACAGGCATGGAGGTACTGATGAGGGTCAATCCTGGGGACTGTGGTGGCATCCTTGAAAAGGATGATGGTGTCGAACGGGGCCCCCTGGATGAAGACACGGTCAGCACCGCCTTCCTCTCCTGCATCTGTGAGGTCCTGGGGGGAGTAGGTACCAGCTCGAGGGCGGGAGAAGAAGCCGGGTGTGCCTGCTGGGATGGTGGCTATCTCCTGAAAGTGATAGGTGAGTGGCCACCAGGCTGCAGATGGTGACTTCCGAAGACACACCGTGTATGAGGTGTTATTAGGGTCTAACCAGAAGTCCTCTAGCATCTTCATCAACATCCTTTGGATGATGGAGTTGATGAAGGGCGGGTTGGCCCAGAAAGAGCGCCCGCACCAGACATGATCCTCAGCAGGGTCCTCGAGGGAGTAGTAGTGCTGGCACTGTGTGTTACCCCGTGGGTAGGGGATGCCGTCCGTGTAGAGGTCTGTGTCACAATAGCCATGTGGACTGTGCTGAGCAAACTCTCTGTAGGCGGACCTAGCAACCATCCAGTCGACTGTGCCCTTCTCTGCAAGCTCCGAAGGGGCAGGCTGCAGGAGGGGTCTCCTCTGTGCTATGGAGTGGGCAGATGGGGTGGCTCGCCAGCTGCTGGGGTGTACAACATAGTCTCTGCCAGTGTCATAGAGGTCAAAGAGAGAAGCACCGTGGTGCCATGTGAGGTCGATGAAGTCAGGGGAGCGGGCCCCGTGTCTGAGCATCTGGCGGACTGAGAGGAGGTTTGGGGCATTTGGATCATAGAAGGCTTGGAGAAAGGGGAGTGTGATCCAAGTGCCGTCGGTGTACTGGAAATCAATGGAGGCTGTGCCGACACTGTGAGGCTTGTAATGCTGATCCGAGGCTGTGGTCATGCTGGAGGTGCACGGGGACAACTCAGTGAAGAGCTCCCTGTTGTTCAGGAGGAGATGTGAGGCTCCTGAATCTACAAGGAGGTGTCCGTGCGTGTTGGAGGCACGGCGGCCTTTCCCAAGCAGGGGGAGGAAGACCGGTGTGCCGTGGGGACAGTGCGGGGCACTGTCGGTGCAGCTGAGGTCTCTCCCCACGGCGCTGCAACCGCAGGGTCGTAGACCTCAATACTGATCCCAGGGGCCCAAATGGTGGTCATCAAAGACCTCAAACTGGGCCCAATCATCCTCAGAGTCTCCGGTGCAATATGAGGGGTGTGTTCGGCTGTAGTTCTCAAGGAACTGATTAAGCTGCTGGAAGGAGGGAGATGGCATAACTGAGAAATCCCACTGAGAGTGCTCTGGGGAGTGTGAGCTATTTGGCCGTGGCCGAGGTGTGTCAGTGCGGATCGAGGTGTCTGCCATGAACTGCTTCCACTTAGTAGTGGTCTCCGAGGTGTCCTCCTGAGATTCAGGGATAGGAGGGAAGTGGAAATCCGGTGTGACGGCACAGGCCTGCACTGTGGACGGGACCGGGGGCTGCATGTGTGTGTCTGAGGTAGCAGCCAGCCGGTCAGTGTCCACCAATGCAGGCAGGGTGCCCGCTGTAGCCCGTGTAGTTGCCCTATCGGCAGTGGGCTGAGCAGGCACCGTACCGTCAGTGTCGGATACTGGAGGAGGAAGAGGAGGAGGAGGTGTGTGTTGGGGCGGATAGCCCTCGGTGTCTGACTCGGAGCCTGAGTCGGAGACATCGGCCCACCGGCCAATACTCTCAAGCCCGGGGTATGTACACTCCAAGGCGGCTAGGGAGCTGTCAGGGGCACCGAGTGTAGGCGGTTGCTCGGAGGCCACTGTAGTGTCGGCCCCGAGAGCTGTGCTGATAGATGTAGGGGTGTCAGCGGTGGTTGCACCGTCAGTACAGACGGTGTGATCGGTGGGCGTGCCCACAAGCGCCTCATCGGCACTGTGTCCCAGGGGCGGTGTGGAGGCAGCTGCAGGCTCACAGAGTGTGGTGGGAGCTGCGGTGACACCACCGGAGGGCAAATGTGGTGTGTGGTTGGCCGGTGCCGTAGCACTGGCGGAGGCCGGCTGAGGTGAGGCAGTAGCCGGTGCCGTGGCACCACCGGAGGTCGGCTGAGGTGAGGCAGTAGCCGGTGCCGTGGCACCACCGAGGGCCGGCTGAGGTGAGGCAGTAGCCGGTGCCGTGGCACCACCGGAGGCTGGCTGTGTGGAGGCAGTAGCCGGTGCCGTGGCACCACCGGAGGCTGGCTGAGGTGAGGCATTGGCCGGTGCCGAGGCACTGGCATAGGCCGGCTGTGAGATGGTGATAGCCGGCCGAGGTGACATATGGAATGTGTATGTCAGTGTTATGTGCAGAAGTGTGAGGAGCACAGCAACCGTGAAAGAGAACCAGTGCATGGCAATGGCTACTAGGGTGCGTGTGACCGAGGGAGTGTTACAGCCAGGCTGTGGTGTGGCGGTGTGTACGGCAGCAGTGTGAACCGGGTCCGTATGCGTGCCCTCCCAATGCATCCCCATCCCAGGCACTGCAATATGGATGCATGCAGTGTCAGGTGCAATTGTGGTGGCTGGGGGGATACCAATGGCCCGAGGCTCAGGCTGGTGGCAGTCGGGGGGTGGTGATGGTGGTGGGAGGGGAGTGGTGGAGGTGGGAGGGGTGGTGGCAGTGTCCAGAGTGTCCTCGGAGATGGTGGAGGCCACTGAGGTGCTGCCGGTCAGGAGGTCAGTCAGGTAGGGCACAGGGCACTGGGTGTTGCAGTCCACGGTGATGTCTGTCTGGACTGGGGCGGTGGCGGTGCTGTTGGCTGAAGCCAGTGACTCAGCTACCTGGAGCTGCCGCTCAAGCTTCTGCTGCTGCTGCCTGGCCTTCTTCTGCTTCTCCTTGTCCCGCTTCCTCTGCCGCTTTGTCCTCTCCCAAGCCGGGTCCTCGTGGTCCGGGTCCTCCCTCAAGTCAGTAGCCGTGACGGTGTCAAAGTATCTGAATGCAAAGAGGGCGGTGGGCTCCAGCTGGGGGAAGGTGAACTGGGTGTCGGGTGGAGAGGCGGAGGGGGATAGGGAGCTGAAGGGATTGGGGGAGAAGTGGTTGGCTGAAGCCGAGGGGGGTGGGTGAGGTGAGGGGCCAGAGAACTGAGGGATCCAGGGCTTACTGGTGAGGGCGGGCCACTCAGTCTCATCATCCTCCTGGTCTGCCTGGAAGCTGACTGCCTTAGCTGGATGGTGAAACTCAGAGCGGTTTGGGGGGGGCGGAGGGGGTGGCTGCTCTGAGCTGTGCAACCTCCTGCCTGAGAGCTGCCAGCTCGGATGCGGTGCTGGCTGATGCACTGTCGGAGGGGGGTGAGGTGGGGGTGGCAGGGGCGCGGTGGGGGTGGCAGGGGTGCGGGTGTGGAGGGACGGGGGGCAGAGACATGGTTCACAGATGGAGGGGGGCCGGCTTTGACCCACATGTCGGCCTTCTCAGCCAGTGTGCAGGGGCAGCCGAACCTGCCGAGGGAGTGGGTGACGGTCTTGTTGTACTTGTACTTGCAGGAGCGGCAGGGGTGGCCGATGGACTTGTCACTGGGGTCGGAGGGGGTGAACTTGAAGTTGTCCCAGGTGCCAGAGGGGGTGGAGTCCTTGTTGGTGGAGCCGGCGTGCTTGAGCTTGGAGGCCTTGTACAGGGCCCTCTCGTGCTCAATGAAGGTAGCTCTGGTGCCGCCCCGTAGTGGTGATCGGGGCCTGGATGGAGGTGGTGTGGTGGCCCGAGGGTGCGTACCCTTGCCACCCTTGCCCCCCTTGCCGCCCTTGCCATTAGGGTGCTTCTCCTTCGGCTTGGTGGTGTCAGCCGAGCCCCGCCCTCCCTCACGGACTTCCCCCGTCATGGAGGCAGCTCGGGGGCGGGATGAAGAGCCAGAGAGCTGGGAATGGTGGGCAGAGCCCCGGGTGAACCACACATTACCGATGGCCTCAATGAACTTCTGAAGACCACCGGGGAAGCCAGAGGAGGTCATGCGGTTGTTCTCCTCGTAGGTGCGGATGACATCGAAGTACAGGGGGATGTCAAAGAGGTGCTCGGCCGTGTCCTGGGAGGCCCGTAAGATGTCGATGAGGACCTCCTGCTCCTGCTGTCCAGAGAAGGCGGGGTGAAGCTGCCTGTGGTTGCCGATGAGGGTGGCGAAGGTGTTCAGCTTCAAGCCGGGGTCCTCGGACTCAGAGATTCGGAGGGCCTTGGCCTTGGTGAGGTTGGAGTGGTCCGTGGAGGGGGGGTAGGTGATCAGGCGGCAGTGCACGTGCAGTAGAAGCAGTCTGCCGTCCACCTGAGCCTGGGGGGAGTCCTTCACAATTTGTGACAACACAATTTGTGTGTTGCCACAAGTGGCCGCAAGTAGAAGTTGAGCTAGAAGGCCATTGGAGATACCGTCGTAGGGCTCGTCCTTCAGTCGGTGTTGAAGGTTAAGTAGTGCTGGGGCGTGTCCAGGTCGGGTGGCGGTGAGCACACGGGTCAGGGCCTCACAGAACTTCTTGAACACAATGTCGCCGCCCGCGGTGAGGAAGTTCAATTGGAGTTCACGTTGTTGTTGTCGCTCGTGAATGTCCGTGAGGGCATAATAGGCGGTCTTCAACTGCTTCAGGAGCGGAGTGACGTCAGGAGTGGTGGAGCGGGTGTTGAAGGCGCTGGAGTTGTCGTCCATGATGTGCTTGATCTTGGTTGGAGGAAGTGGTCGCCCATCTCGATGTTGCAATGGCGTAACCTCTGGAATAGTCTCCAATTCCTTGGTGGCGTCGAACATCTTGTCCGAAGTAATTACGACTGAAGATGGCGTCGAAGATGAAGTAGTTCTACTCGCAACAGTGCGAGCCAGAGAGGTGACGTTGACGCATTCGTCGCGGACTTTGATTAAGTCGTCGAGGATGGTCTCGTTGAGTTG
The DNA here is from genome assembly GCA_001247695.2 of Cymbomonas tetramitiformis. NCBI lineage: Eukaryota > Viridiplantae > Chlorophyta > Pyramimonadophyceae > Pyramimonadales > Pyramimonadaceae > Cymbomonas > Cymbomonas tetramitiformis. The sequence goes on along the minus strand of LGRX02017082.1, from coordinate 11,285 downwards.
ATTGACGTCGTTGAGTTCTTCCTTCGTGACGTAATTCTCGTGGATCTCGTCGGACTGAGCAGATGAGCGCTGAAATGCTACTATAAGCGAGGCGAGGGTGGTGGAGAGCTCATCCGCTTTGGCGGTGACGGCATGGAGGTCTTGAAGAAGGGCGTTGATGGTGATGGCGATTTCTTCGTTTGTTGGAGATGGGGGAAGAGGTTGTCGTGAAGTAAATAATCGTCGTTGAGAACGTGGTTGAAGTTCTTGTGTTGGCGGTTGGGATCCCGGAGTTGTTGTTGGTGTGAACGTTGACATGGTAGACCTTCGGACCGTTGGTGGCGGTGAAGGCGACGATGTTGCGCAAGACGTTCTCCTAGGGGTTGAGATGAAGATTTTCTCTAAGTTTTGTTAATTTTCAAAAAATTGGCCAGCGCTTCCGCGGTAAATGCTCGTAATTTGCCTAAAATCTAAGGCGTCCCTCAAATTTTGGCAGAGCGATGTGATAACTAGCGGTCGCGTTTCAACATTGAAGTTAAATGAAAGGCCGAGAGGGCAATCGTAAAAGAATTCCCAATCATAAAAGGTTTCGGCGAGTTAAAATTGAAACCGGCCCGACCTGCGGAGGGTTAGTGTAAAAGCAAGTCGCAATTTTCAAACATTTTCGCTGACTGCCAGTTCAAAGTGCTTTTAGCGGCTAATTTGAAATTTGTCGTTTCATCAGAGATTGCAGTGGTGCGTTGTGGTCTAACATAACCTAATGGATAGTATGAAACACATATAGGGTAGAATATTCTATATATCCGTGTTTTAATACTATCGCTGTACGCATAAATATGAGGCTCAAACGGTGATAATATGTCTGTAAAGATATAACATATGAGAGTCTGAGAGTCTAAGTAGCTTATGCTACGTGCGCTGTGTAAGTCTGTACGAGTACGGCTATGGTGATGCTCGAGTACTCTAACACGTGGCTCGCAGTCACTATCGCTGTGACTCGCGGTCTCTGTCGCTATGACTCGCGGTCTCGAGCCGAATAATAATGCAGTCATCTGTCACATGCATCGAGGAATGTCATACAGGGGGCAGTACGGTATATCTAGTCCCCCGTGAATCATACAGACGTAATGTGTCTCAGTATGACAGATTTTCCGGGAAAACGAATGGCGGCCGAATTTATCGCGGCATTATTAAAAATGCTGGAAATGCCCGATTAAATCGCGGAGCTCTGTAATTCAGAAAACCGACGAGCAGGTCAGATTCAGGATCGCGAGCTGTCGCGACCGTCGAGCGCTTAGGACGGGATGCTTAGGACGGGCGCAAGGGTGCTTTATTTGGCTGAGGCCGAGTGAAACTCTCCCAGGCTACAGCTTAACGACGTGCCAGAGGTCCTAGAGGTGCCACGATCTTATGCCATTTATACCCGATTTATACCAGGAATGGCATAAAAGTTGTATTTACCAGCAACCACCAACTTCTCCCTCTACTGCACACACCAACTTACCTTACCTTAGTCAATCAGCAGCAGCAGCAAAGCTCGACTCCCAACGGGCGATACAGTCGAATGTTCCATCTCACGATCGCCAGACGCTAACGATGACAGTGCCACAACAGTCGCGTGTATGTACCACGACGCCACCCACGCGTTATGGCATGGCATGGCATGCCGGGAAGCAAAAAGCAAAGCACTGTCGCGCACATGATCCTGCGGTCATATGATGTAATGGCGATATCCATGTTAACATCGCATGGTAATTAATCGTGCTGTCCAAAAAGATCGACGCCTAGTGGAGATCGCATATTTGTGATCGACAGCGCCTAGACCTCTGACCTTTATAATCTTCACCCAAACCAAATTACCTACCTCTGACCTTTATCGTCTTGGGATGAAGTAAATTACCTTACTACCTCTGACCTTTATCGTCTTGGCACCAAGGATGGTAATTAGTTTGAAAATCGTAACCTATTACAAACTAATTAGCCGATTCTTCTAACTAATATGATTATAATTAGTTACAACCCCCAACCGATATGATTGTAATTATGCACATTCTCCAAACCTATTAGGTTACCTATTAGTAGACTACTGCAACCTATTTGATTAGTATTCTTACAGATTTCAAACCTATTAGGTTAGATGCTTATTTCCAGTGAGAACCTATTTGATACTAATTAGTTCAGCTTGGCAACCTATTGTGTTAGTAATTTCGGAGCTGCACAACCTATATGATAACAGGTTTCAAGACTAATTAAACCGGTTTGAGACTACAACTAAGCAAATAAGGTAGGCAGGAAAACACATGCACTGTGGCAAGTCAAATTAATACTTAGCACTCACTCGCAGCAATCACTGATTCTAACCCTGAGCATATGCTCCAAAGTGTCCTCCTCAGTGTTTTTTCGCAGGTCGTCATGCATTCTGCCCGCTGCACTAAACGTCCGCTCAACACCCGCAGTAGTTGCAGGGCATCCTAAAAACTGAAGAGCCATGCGGTAAACATCAGGCAGGTCTTTGGCTTTTTCGTTCCACCACACCATCACGTCAAAACCGTCCTCGTTAGCTTCTTGGGGCAAGGAAAGATAGCAATCCAGCTGATCTTTCTTCACAACAGGTGTGCTAGCCCCCGTTTTTTTCCTCAAGAAAGATGCCTCACCAAATGAAGGGGGATCGGAGGCTTGCACAGCAGGTGAGCGGGCAGCCTCGGCAGCCACGGTGGGCTTGAAGTTGGTCCATGCAGTTCTCAAAAAGCTCATGGCCCGATCACGCGTCATGTTGCCACCGTCGTAGATGTTGCAGCCGTCGAAGTCCCAGTTTTTAAAGCGAGGATCCAGAAGCGTGGACACGATGTAGTCCTCTAGGATGGACATGCTCAAGTCGTTCACCCACCGTTGGACGAACTCGTCGTGCATGGCCTCGCGACCAGTGCGTACAGCAGGTATTAGACTAGAATGTCGAAGTACCGATCCATCGGCCAACACCAAGTCCACAGTGGGATCCAGTTCGCACTCGATGAGGTAGGCGGTCATGGGTAACACCAACGACATTGTGACATACTTGGTGCCCTGGATGATCCTGGTGTAGTCATACACCGGCTGCAAAACTGGAAGCTGTAGGCATCCCCACGCGAACACTGAGCATTCGTTGTAGCTAATAAAAGATATAAAATATTTCACAACATGCTACCAGCCGTTTCACCCTTTACCTACACTGCATAACCACTGAAGTCAAGGCGGCTCAAACATGAAGAAACGTCAACATACCGCGTGCTGGATGGTCTGCCAATCCGTCAGGTCTAATTGGAAGTCACGATAAGTGGATCCGACGTCGTCAGTGCTCATCTTTAACTGAAGGGACTCCACGTCGAACATCTGCAATGCCGTTTGCTGGGGCGGAAACCACTCCCACTGGAGAAAGATGCTATTCCAGCGAATAGCTACGGAACGTGTTGGCTGAGTCGTTGGGAGCTGGTACTTTTTTTGGCAGCGATGGAGGCAAGACAGCCCAAGGGGAGATCGACGGAATAGGGCGGCTATCCCCTTGGTCTTGGTATGGACTTTGTCGATGGCAGGGACCTTCAGGAAGGCCAAGACGCATCTCTGTCCGACATGGCAAGGGCAAGGGGAGGTCTCAAACTCAGATAACCCCTAGCTTCTGAACATTGCTTGCCCCATCGGCGACAGCCTTGTGCAAACAGTCGCGAACCGTATCGACTGCCTGAGCAGCCTCTGACCCAGAAGAGGCAGTGATGAACTTGCCAACACCGATGTGTGCAAGAGCCGATTTGGTCGCGGACTCTATCTCAGCGCCAGTGTGAGCCACCTCGCCGAAAGGTACAGCTCGAACCAACACCTCGGAAATGGACGTGTCACCAGCTCGCCAGAAATACAGCAAGATTCCAAGCAGCGCGATCCCATTCTCGGACCAAATATCAATCGCTGCGAGTGAACAAACAGAAAGTCAAACGTTGTTTGATGAAAAAAACAATCAACCATAGTAGGGTATAATATTCACGGCCGTACGAGAAAGATACACCGAGGTGAAATATACTTATACAGTCAAACAGTAATATACTAACAGTCAACGACCCGCACAGGGTAAACTATTCACATCCGGAAAATGTGGAAGCAGCGGTTGACAGTACCTGAAGAGGGGAGGACACCGCCTGCCACGTGTCGAGCCACTTTTTGCCGATCGTGAGCCAAGGCCCTGCCTGCTTTGACACAAAGCTGGCGCACAACATTGTTCTTCGTGGGCATGGAGTAGGCCCCTTCAGACGCGAACATCAAAACATCGGAGAGTTCAGTGTCACGTTCCGGGAGGCTCAGCGGACGTGCCCGCTTGCACAGCCAGTGCACGACTTTTCGGGGCAGCTGGTCCCGCTTGCCAGGCGGCCAAGAAGTAGAGCTCTTCGAGATCACGCTCTGGACACGGGGTGCGGCCTCATCGGATCCGCCCCGGGGATCGGCCCCATCTAGGAAAGCCTCAGCTTCCAGTTCAGCAAGGTGACTCTTGTGGACGTAGGAGAGGTGCTGTCGGGCATTGGTGGTGTTGGTGCAGGAGGCAAGCCGGGCATTGCAGTTCTGGACGGCGCATCTGAGACCGATGGGAACGTTGGTGGTGGGGCAGATAATCTCGTTGAACAGCGACCAAACCTGCAAGGAAGCCACCAACAGTACATGTTCGTTATTACTGTCAACGACGGAAGCAGACCAAATTAACAAACAGATATCAAACTCGATGAAGTTTAACACAGCGCTCGCACGCTAATCTCGCCGAAAATCCTTTTGAGAATACTACTAAAAGAATTGAGAATTCCACAACAGCACCGACACAAGCAAGTCAACAACGAACCTTTGCAGCCCTACGACCTCGCATGGCAGGTCGAAGGATCTCGTCCGGCTCATCATCATCATCTTCATCGCTACCGACGACATTGTTAGCGGACGGGTGGGTATTTTCAGGCGCAGCGCTACTGGCGGCAGCAGCAACTACAACAGGGGTGTGGTCGTTGACAGGGGTTTTGCGTTTGCGTTTGCCGAGCTTCAGTGGTTCCAGTTGAGAGCGCTCCTTTCTGAAGGTGGCTATGTCGTCCTCCAGACCGGCTAGGTTCTCGATGGGCTCCCAAGTATCATGCGCTTGACTGTACCCTTTCCACCGGATGAGCCACTCCTCAACCGTGCGATCGCCTACTTTAGACAATCGTTCCGCTAAAATACTCTCAACATCGTAGATATCATCTGCGTTACCGCGATGGTCAAATTCGTGATTGGGCGTGCGCTTGATCGGCCCCTTGCCGATGGGTGGCAGCCTGCTACTATTGCTCGAAGGTTTGCTTTTCTTGGCTGCCCGCTTACCGTTACCGCCCATGATGAACAACTAGAGCTTTGACTGGGGATGCTGGGTGCTTTATAGTCTTCAGCATGGTGGTGCTGGTCGGTGGTGAAGCATTTCAACATTTCAAAATCTGACCATAATATCGGACAGCGCAATGTCAGGGCATGGGCATTCTACCAATCACCGTGCACCGTGCCGACCTAACCGATTTTTCGCTTTTTGCGGGCAACCAATCCGATTAATAGTGTATGCGATTTATTTGCTGTGGAATTTTGAAAACCGATTGTATTGCCGATTATTGCCCACGATAACCGATTCGATTGCGGTATGCGATTTGCCACAACCTATCCGATTAGTAATTAGTCCACGCTGGTAATCGATTCGGTTCTAATTAGGCCACGCTCCAAACCTATACGGTTTATAATTAGTTCCGAGTAGAAACCTGTTCGATTGTAATTAGTCACGAATCGCAAACCTATTTGATTGGTAATTCTCGATCGGGGAAATCGATTCGATAGGTGTATACACTATTAAATCGATTAATCATAATTCCTCGACTAATCGATTACCATCCTTGCTTGGCACCAAGTAAATTACCTTACTTACTTACTTAGTCAATCAGCAGCAGCAGCAGCAGCAGCAGCAGCAGCAGCAAAGCTCGAATCCCAACGGGCGACGCAGTCGAATTTTCGATCTCACGATCGCCAGACGCCAACGATGACAGTGCCACAACAGTCGCGTGTATGTACCACGACGCCACCCACGCGTTGTGGCATGGCATGCTGGGAAGCAAAAAGCAAAGCACTGTCGCGCACATGATCCTACGGTCAGATAGTGTAATGGCGAAAATGATTTAAACATCGCATGGCCGACGCGATGTTCGGAAATCAGATAGATTCGCTTTTACATTGCATAGCAGACGCGAGGATCGAGAAATGTCAAATCATTAATGGAATGGCAGACTCGATGTTCATGTTCGGATCTCTCGAGTGCGCCACGTCGGCAAGATAAATAATCCCATCGACCGTCAGATGCGCCTAGTGGAGATCTTAATTTAAGATCGACCGGGCCTAGTACTTAGTCAATCAGCAGCAGCAGCAGCAGCAGCAGCAGCAAAGCTCGAATCCCAACGGGCGATACAGTCGAATGTTCCATCTCACGATCGCCAGACGCCAACGATGACAGTGCCACAACAGTCGCGCGTATGTACCACGACGCCACCCACGCGTTATGGCATGGCATGCTGGGAAGCAAAAAGCAAAGCACTGTCGCGCACATGATCCTGCGGTCATATGATGTAATGGCGAAAATGATTCAAACATCGCATGGCCGACACGATGTTCGGAAATCAGATAGATTCGCTTTTACATGGCATAGCAGACGCGAGGATCGAGAAATGCCAAATCATTAATGGAATGACAGACTCGATGTTCAGGTTCGGATCTCTCGAGTGCGCCACGTCGGCAAGATAAATAATCCCATCGACCGGCAGATGCGCCTAGTGGAGATCTTAATTTAAGATCGACCGGGCCTAGTACTTACCTTAGTCAATCAGCAGCAGCAGCAGCAGCAGCAGCAAAGCTCGAATCCCAACGGGCGATACAGTCGAATGTTCCATCTCACGATCGCCAGACGCTAACGATGACACTGCCACAACAGTCGCGTGTATGTACCGCGACGCCACCCACGCGTTATGGCATGGCATGCTGGGAAGCAAAAAGCGAAGCACTGTCGCGCACATGATCCTGCGGTCAGATGATGTAATGGCGATATCCATGTTAACATCGCATGGTAAATAATCGCGCTGTCCAAAAAGATCGACGCCTAGTGGAGATCGCATATTTGTGATCGACAGCGCCTAGTACTTACTTAATCGGCAGCAGCAGCAGCAGCAAAGCGCGAATCCCAACGGGCGACACACACGAACTTCCGATCTCACGATCGCCAGACGCTAACGATGACAGTGCCACTGCAGTCGCGTACATTTACCCCGACGCCACCCACGCGTTATGGCATGGCATGTTGGGATGCAAAAAGCGAAGCACTGTCGCGCACATGATCCTACGGTCAGATAGCCTAGTGGAGATCTCTTTTTGAGATCGATCCGCCTAGTAACATAAACATTAGCTCTATCACGTCTTCATCTATTTGACAAGACTTTGCCTTTCTCTTATAAAAGAGTTACTGCACTTTAGGGGGTCCAGTCGGAGTTTCTGAAACGGGGCGTTCAATGTGGCCGCAGGGTTTTGATTAGCACATCGTTTTAAGCCATAATAGATATGGAGTAGAGTCGCCTTCAATTGTTCTGCCGAGATCCACAAGTCTTGGGTCAAGCATTTGATGGTGTCCCTAGTTTCTGCAACGATATTGCCAGCGTAAAAATTCATAGCGTGTATCTGTGTCGTCCTTGCACAAATTTAGCGTCAACCTTGAAGTCCGTTGCTAATCAGAAGACGCTAAGTCGATGAGCCGTTTCCTGTTCTCAACTCGGCGCATTAAATACTGAGCAATCAACAAGGAGTTTTGCAGTGAATTCGCACATCATCGACTTGCCAGCTTGTTATTTCGATCTTACAGATAGTAACATGAGCTTAACAATAGCGATCGAGGATATCGCCGCAGCACTGTCTCGCGTGGTACACACACGGGCCACAATGCCTGATTATGTCGTCAAGCGTGTGGCCTCGGAAGAGGAGGACGAGGTAAAGTTTCTCTTCCGGGATCGTTTGACCACCTGCTGTATGCTTTGTGCAGGGAAGGCCTGTGGTATTAGTAGTAGGGAAACCTGGATAAATATCTACAACTGCAGGCACGTTTTATCTCGTGCTGTGCTGAAAACTTAGTACGTTGCTCGTTGTACGCTTGGCTTTTCGAAGAGAACCCGCCCGGCTGAGCGTTTCCTATCTTCAGAGGCTCGATTTGCCCCCAATGCAATCCATGGCTCAGGCATGGCAAACCCCCGATGCACTCCACGGATAATACCTGCGATGGTCTGACGATTGAGTCGTCTGTTTCAGGTGTGGCACGTAGCTACGATAAAGGTAAGGATGACTAGACTATCTTTATTCTCGAATACAGCCGCACTAGGTAGTTGCACGTAATCATACTGCTTTGTCCACTTCTGTGTACAAGTTCTTTCTTGGGTCTCGTTCCTTCTTCGCCTCGCCTAAGCGTGCACTGCCTAAATCCCCAAATTTTGGAGACCGTTTTGTATGCGGTATCCTTCAGTTTATCTTTAAGCACTTACATCCACTAGCCTGTTCTGCTTCGTAACGATCTAGGTTTTCGCTGAAGAGACTTGTATTCCTGTATGTGATTGGCGCAGGAAGGCCTCCATCCCGGAGAACTAAGGATGGCTATTAAAGATCCCGACGTTTTTTGGTAAACCTCTTGTGCACTTTTTTGATACTGTGAACCCTCTTATGCGCCTGGCAACTGACGTATGAAGGGCCACGCTTGCTGCTTCAAGTGGCCCCTTTCGCGGCGTTCATTAATTTTCAGCGCGGAACGTCCTCCTTTCAGCAGTCCTCTAAAGAAGGGTTTTAGGGTTACAGAAGACTGCACCTTGAGGCGACACCTTTGCAGCCCGCTCCGCCTGCTGTAGCATGTTTCCACTTATCCGCTGACTGGGATCATGGGATGCCCTCAGAAATATATTGTGAAGGCACAACGGTTATTTCCTGGCCCAGTTCTGTACCCGGTGAAGGAAGCTTTACTGAGGCTTAGTCTGGTTGGCTTGTCGCAGGCCCTCTGGAAAGTCATACTCGGATCGCAAACGCAACGCTTTCTTCAAGGTGATAACGGTGCCTATGACTCAGCGAGCTGCCTTTTACCCCCAAAGGCATCCAAGGATTGCACGTGAGAGCGATATGATTTTCTATCTATACATACAGTTATCGCTGAATCTCTACAAAGCACCTGGCACTTGCAGTTGCTACGGCACGGTTGCAGGACGACGATTGGATGTACTCGATCTTGTGCTACTACTCGAAACTGCTCTCCGCTAGTAGCTTGCCTAACCCAAGATGCTGCGTTTGTCTGCAAGAATTTCATCGATCGCACTCTGAAATGTGTGCGACACACTATTCACCGCCTTCGCCGATCCGAGGCAGTGGGCAGGTCGTGAACTGAAAAGGTGGAATGGATTTGTGCGGAGGTTTGTCAGGCACAGCGCGCAAACTTAGGGGAGGAACTCTGCCAACTCCTGCTGGATCTGTTTGACAGGTGCAAGCTGCTGTTTGCAACTCCTGGTGCCTTTCGAGGCATGCGCGGCGGATACTGCAAAAGTGACGTGTGGATATGACCACATTGTCCTTTTTTTCTCACTCGCTGAACAGAAAGCCTAAGCAGTGGCCTAACAACCGAGCCGTGCTTGCTGTAGCCCTGTAGCAAGAAGGCGAAGAGGGGGATGGGGCGGTGGAGTTGCGAGGAGTTCTGCAGGCTGCAGGTGGAAGGAGTGCAACTCACAGCGCAAGGAAGTCGAATCAAGCAGGTGCGATCTTGCTCAACGGCCCTGCGTTGTATCCTCTCTGCGGCAACGAAATCTTTAGCACAGGCCTGCATCATCAAATACCTTTCCGAAGTAGATGACTTGTGAAGCACTGTGCCGTAACGTGAGCAGTATTTGTACCACGGAGTTGAATATTTGTCGAGGCCTGCGGTGACCTGTGCAGTGCGCGACGTTCCTTCTGTAAGAACGCCTACCTTGAGTTATTTATGGGGTTGCCTGTTGTGCAGTCCCTCTCTGTAATACTCGAAGCAGACCAGGTGGTAAGCTGGGGGACGGTGCCGGGAACTCACCTGTCGACAGATGTACTTATGCCGCGCCGACCTGCACGAGCTTGACAGCGGTTTTTGCAACCCGATGCTGAAATCGGAAGACGGGCACGCCACGCTGGTCATGGTTGGGGTGCAGTTATATGAGGTATGCTGCCACATCGTCATCCACAGCGGGCATGCTGCCCTGTTCATGAATGCCCGCAATTGGTGGTACCCTATCTGTTGGGTACGCTTCGTGTCTTCTGCCGGGCTTGCAATATCCAGAGGCATCATAGCAGGGATTCAGAATGAGATTCAGTTGAGCGTCTCTGCATAAGGCAGCCCCGTCCACAGAAATATGTAACCACGGCAGGAAACCTACGAGGCATCATGCGCCTCTCTGTGTGCGCGTTCTGCCATGGGAGTGGCAGACAAGTGATGGTCGTTGCATGCGCTGCGCCATGGGAGTGGCAGACGAGTGATGGTCGCTGCATGCGCTGCGCCATGGGAGTGGCAGACAAGTGATGGTCGTTGCATGCGCTGCCCCATGGGAGGTCGTTGCACATGCTGCGCCATGGGAGTGGCAGAGGAGTGATGGTGGTTGCATGCGCTGCGCCATGGGGTGGCAGAGGAGTGATGGTCGTTGCATGCGCTGCGCCATGGGGTGGCAGAGGTGATGGTCCGTTGCATCAGCTCACGCCATGGGAGTGGCAGAGGTGATGGTCGTTGCATGCGCTGCATGGGAGTGGCAGAGGTGATGGTCGTTGCATGCGCTGCGCCATGGGAGTGGCAGAGGAGTGATGGTCGTTGCATGCGCTGCGCCATGGGAGTGGCAGAGGAGTGATGGTCGTTGCATGCGCTGCGCCATGGGAGGTGCGGTGACAGGGCACCTTGGTGGGAATGCGTGCGCGCAGGGCCGAGAGGACGAGGGTGCCGTGCGCCACCACTGGCTCGCACTGGCACTTGAAAATGGAGCGTACGTCGGAGTCGACATCGCGTGTACGCAGTTTGATATCTTTGAGTGAGTCTCACAACAGCTCCTTTAAAATTCAAACGGAGCAATTTAAAGCCCTGCCTGACCTCGCGATCAAGGTAAACGAGGCTGAGAATGAGCACGCGTGGCCAGGGCAGGCAGAGGCGGATGCCGGGGTCATTGTATCGAGGGAGCACGCGTGGCCAGGGCAGGCAGAGGGGGATGCCGGGGACATTGTAT
>LGRX02017081.1:0-19189 GCA_001247695.2 Cymbomonas tetramitiformis | reverse complement strand
CACTCACGTAAGGAATTTCCTAAGGGAACCTATATATTCCTATATTTTCTAGGATCCCTTAGGATTATATAGGATTATATAGGATCCTCTAGGATTATATAGGATCCTCTAGGATTATATAGGATCCTCTAGGATCTTAACTTGAGCTTTTCAGCTCAGCGTAACATTGGGATTATCATCTTTAAGTTCCTCTAGGATCCTCTAGGATCTTAACTTGAGCTTTTCAGCTCAGCGTAACAGTGGGATTATCATCTTTAAGTTCCTATAGGATCTTAACTTGAGCTTTTCAGCTCAGCGTAACAGTGGGATTATCATCTTTAAGTTCCTACAGGAAGTTAAGCTTGCAGATAAGTTCCTACAGGAAGTTAAGCTTGCAGATAAGTTCCTACACGATGCTAAGCACGACAGATAAGTTCCTACAGGAAGCTAAGCTGGATAAATAAGTTCCTATAGGAAGGTAAGCTTGACACATAAGTTCCTACAGAAAGCTAGGCTTGACAGATAAGATCCTACAGGAAGTTAAGCTTGCAGATAAGTTCCTACACGATGCTAAGCACGACAGATAAGTTCCTACAGGAAGCTAAGCTTGACACATAAGTTCCTACAGGAAGGTAAGCTTGACACATAAGTTCCTACAGAAAGCTAGGCTTGACAGATAAGTTCCTGCAGGAAGCTGGGCTTGACAGATAAGATACTATAGGAAGTTAATATAGGTTGTTTTGGACGTGCTTAGGCACCAAGATGGCACGCATTTGCTCTTTTTCTATGTCCACTAATAAGCACACCTTGCCAAGAATGTGCTCAAGGGGCATGCAAGTATACTCGGCGAGGGTCTGTGTTTTCAGTGTAGCAACGCTGTACCGGTTCACTTTCTCAACAAGCTGCCATGTGCGCAAGATAGCAACAGCTTCTTCTCCCCACTTGCCGGATCGTGTCACCCCAAGAAGATACAATACTTCACCGTACGTGGTCATGTCACGGCATACCACGTTGCAGTCCCTTCGGATATTGTCGGCACAAGCATCCAGGATGCGGATCTCCGGACCATACAATATCGCGCGCTCATAACGTCGGATTGAAGTGATTTCACCGGAAAAGAAGTCGGATACGGCCGACTCAGCAGCCTCGGGTAGAAAGAGTGCCCCTTCACTCAAAGTCACCGCCGATTCATCTATGTGCCGCACAAGACCAACCGTGAGCCTCTCCGCGAAAATGTTGTCTTCAGCAACTGGGTAGAGTTCATCCGGCGGCACGATCCCTTGTTCACGAAGGCAGGAGATCGCTCGGAGAAGTGATTCTCGAACACAATTTTGGCGAGCCTGCAATCGCTCAGGTTCGCACGTCACCTTGTTCTCCAACGCAGCACCAAGAGTGCCGAGAGTAGTCTCGACGTAAAGCTCCTTCCGCTCCTTCAAAGTGCCACCATGCCGCTCGGAGTCGATCATGTGGCAAGCTGCTGAATGCAGGTTTGACCTCAACTCCGATATCACACCGTTACCCTCGAAGAGTCTTGCAACTTGCAGGAGAGAACTTTGTGCCCGTTGTTGACTCTCGACATACGTCAAGCCAGGATGGCAACCATACCAAACATGAAGCATAACGACATGAAGATGGTAAAAGATGTCGGCCAAAAATGTCTGCGGAATAAAGGCCTCCAGTTCAAGGAGAGGAAGGTAAACTGCGAACTGCCAGGCGGTGTCGTCATAAGTCCACTGGGACCGCGCGGATGTCAATCGTTTCGGAGGACGCGAAATGTCGGACACCACGACCATGTTCTCCACACGCCGTTCAATCTCGGACTCGTATCTCGAAGCAATGTAGACCGGCTCATCGTTGACGTGGAGAACTCTCTTTTCCGGAAATAAAAGAGCCAGAAACTTGTCGCATACCCCGTGATTGTACAAGTGAGCGACAGGGTAGTTCACACCAGCAACAGCATCAAAGTACGGCACTTTTCGAAGAAGAACGTTGAGGTACTTCAAGTGGCGATCGTCTTCCTGGCGCAACGCCTCAGCACGTAGAGAAGCATTGGTGAACTTCTCAGCGTTGACAGCGAAGACCGACGGCAAAGAAACACCAGTGTACCCGGTGGGCAAGTCTTCCACTCGAACGGGCACTCGCTGACGCTTCCCACCCACCACAACCGCTTTTTTCAGTTGCTTCCTTTTCTCACTTCTTGCCCTCAATTGCAAGGCCCTTTCCTCTGTTGTTGTCTGGACAGCGGGTTCAGAGTATCCAACGAACCGCACAACACCATTCACGGTATTTGCAACGAAGCGGCAGTTGAAGCAAAAACAGAACGAGCTGTGACTGCACAAAGACAGAAACTTTGCACGTGCCGGCTCATCAGCATCTAAACCCATCCAAAAAGATTTCACTGGCCGACTGTCCATCTTAGTCTGGTGTCCTACACATGCTGCACTAAGGACGTCCTTGGCAAGCAACTGCAAGTGCCCGTTCATGTCCGCAGGTTGCTTGGGCCCAGCAATAATCGGCACAACTTTCGAAAACTGGATTTGACTGGACTGTAGGGAGCTGATGTCAGTTGGCTTGTACAATATAAGTGCATGAGACCAGGACTTTTTTTTGAAGGTTTCCTCTTAGTCTATTCCAAGGTTGAAAGTCTTGGTTTCTTTGGAGTCAAAGATGTCGACACCAAAATCAGACTTAATACGCCGACCAAGATTCATGTAGTGGGGATGTGTCCAGATGGATGCACCTTGAAATGGGGAAGCAGAATTATCTGGTTGTCGTCGATCGAACTGCGTGTACGCCCTCACGTAGGCTGTTTGATCGGCCAGGATGTCTTGGCACTTGTTCAAGCCAAAGTACATGCCCCAGGCAGCAGGACGAATTTGACGGCCGCCATCCGTTGTGAAACGCCTTTCTTTGCATCTGAGACCAGTGGCAGGAATGACACACCGACATTCACACAACTCACAAGCATGGTCGTCTCCGATATGCTTGCTCCACTCCTTGCGTGGCATGGCAGGGAATAACTTTTCACAGCCAAAACCACAGGTGTGGTACTCTGTGTAATCCAGTTTGTTGAAATCCACACCGATGCTTTTCAGAAGCAAGTAAAAAGAACGAGGAAACTGGTTCCCCTCAGGAAGCTCATGTTTGTGCCGTAAGTCACACTGCTTTGTGATGTCTGTCTTAGAAACATTTCCTCGAAAGATCATGGCAATGAACGAAACAACGCTCTCAAGCAAAGTGACTCGGGCACCACTATATAGAGGCTCCAAAACTCTGGGAGCCACAGGCGTGTACTCTACCTCGTCGTCAACAATCAAGTCGGAAAATGCCGAGAGGTCCGAAGCATTGGACTCAGCGGTGTCGTAGTCGCTGCTCGCTGAGCTGGTGTCTGAGAGAGAGCCGTCATCCGGTGAGAAAGCACTGTGTTCTGAAAGGTCTGATGAAAGCTGTGCTGTAATGTCTGAAAATTCGGAGAGCTCTGAGCCGGACATAATTTTCGTGAAACTGCAGGCCGCCAACACAAATCAGTTTACAGGTCAAAGGCGAAAGTCTTCCCTTTCGGACCAACGTTCCGAACGGAAACATCGATCGATCCTAGGATCGATCATTGTAGCCAATAAAAGTTAGAATCCTATAGGATCCTATAGGATCCTGCATCCTACAACGTGATACAACCGTGATCCGATTGGCTGAATTCAATCCATTCGAATTATGGGACAGAACCTTCATCGTCCAGGATCGGTCTTCGGACGTCCGATGGCTAGCATTAGAAAATCCAACCGCATATAAGTAGGTCAACATTCTATGGTATGCGACGAGTGCAGCCGTTTCCGTCTGTAGCCGTTACCAACCATGAATTCCATTATCATCCATCGCAAAGGTTGTCAGGATGATGAAGCTCCGACGAAAGTCAATGTCTGCACGTTGAAGTCAGGGTTAGAAGCCAAGGACGTGAGGCAGGATGTAGAGGAGACCATCAGGGCTCACTGCAATGTACAGCAGGATCTGCCACTACGAATTTCCATCAAAGTAGGTGACGGCGAATGGGTTCCTGCGTCTTTAGGGGTCGTACTGCAAGCCTTGAATGGTGAGGCGCAGGTGTCCGTAAAACATGTCCCGCCTGCCACACCGGAACCATCCACCTCGGAACCTACCACCCCGGGCGTGCACATTAAGAAAGAGACGCGCCAGCAAGCGAAGGATGTTAGTAGTTCTGTCCATACTAAACATGTTAGTGGTGTCAAGAGGGAAACGGACGAGGGCGGGGACTCTGAAAGGAATCCATCACCGGATGAATCGTCTGGCCGCAAGAAAAGGAAGCCCAACAATTACCCCCAAGTCGCGCAGTTTTGTCCGCCCTCAAAAGAGAGTGCCTCAGCGCGGGGTATCGTGAGTACTTGGACGGCAACGGCCTGAAGGCTAAGTTATTTTTGAGGAAGGAGGTAAGGAATCCGCTGTGCACCGTTGTGTTCAATCCACGTTTATCGTGTTATCTTTGTACCTGCAGGATGCATGTATTTGAATGATAACACCCAACCCACTACAAATCTCGTTTCTTATCTCTGATTTGAAGCACCCATCGCCCTTCGTTGACAGGAATATGAGGAGGTAGCACGCGCACAGAACCTCAAGATTCATCCTATGGAAAAAGCTTTCCACCGCATGCGAAAGAACGCCGAGAAAACACCGGATTCTCCTGTCTTTGAAATCGAACTGGACGATTTCTATCGCTATGCCGTTCAGGAATTCTACGCTCACAGGTAACATTCTTTCTTTCTTTCGTTCTTCGTCTCATACTCTCTCTCATACTTTCTATGTCTCATACTCTCTCTCGATGCATGTGGGCCTGTGGCCTCTGCTCGAGGGACTAGGGACTCGATGCATGTGGGCCTGTGGCCTCTGCTCGAGGGACTAGAGACTCGATGCATGTGGGCCTGTGGCCTCTGCTCGAGGGACTAGGGACTCGATGCATGTGGGCCTGTGGCCTCTGCTCGAGGGACTGTTGATGCTAGCTCATATGTTTCCTTTTGTTTGTTGACTAGACGCATCATGTGCACTTAAAGTATGTTGATGACATGTTTGACACTGTAGGTTAAAAATCGTGGGAACGACGCTGAAGAACACCCCTTCAGAGAAGCACGACTGCAACTTGAAGAAGGTCGTTATCTCCGCCGATACACCTACAGGCACAGGAAATGCCGACAAGAAAGACGGGTAGGAAGACGTGGACGTCAAGGCCGCTGCAAGCTCTAGGGGCACTAATGACCTGGAATCCGAACCTTTGGACATCCGTATTGACCTGGAATCCGAACCTTTGGACAGCCCGTGCCAGCACAGCGTCAACCCGTAAGGAGACGTCGACCGGTGCGTAGCTTTTTCCATCCTTGTGTAGTGCACATGCGTATGGTGTCCATGGCCTTATAAATATGAGTTTGCCCATCCACCTGTGTTGATTTTCCTGAGCAGGATATATCTAACCGTTATTATCTTGTGTAGGCGGACGAAGGAGAAGGAAGGAAAAGCGATGCACAGCAAAAGCTGCCGGGCGCCGCAGCAAAAACTAGACCGTCTCAGAAGAAGAAAGAGCGCGATCCCAAGGAGGAGGTGTGCAAGGTCAAGCCGGTGGTATACCCGGAGGACCACATTTTCCCTCCGCCGGACGAGTTCCAGTGGGACCCGAAAGTATCCTTGCAGGTATATTTTTAAAGGCTTACGCCCATTATGTTCGAAGCTGTTGTCACATGGCATTTTGGGGGGATTTTTAGGACACTATACTTAGTGCTCTGTTTATTGTTCCATAGGTATTTGCCCCTCTTTTCCAGCCTACGATGCTGGAGGCTACCATCAAGGAAGGGGAGGCAAGCGAAGCCCTCCGGCTGCAAATTAAAAACCAGAAGGACAGAATCGACGCGCTCACCCGTGGGAAGCTCACCTCCCACTTTTACGTGGGGAAGGTATATCAACAAGCGGAGCGCGTGGGTAGAACCAGAGTGAGCCACTGGTGGTTGGGATATGTTTTGTGCCACGTCGCGACCAAAACCGGTAATAGGTTCACCATCCTTTACCAGGACAACAACAGCTGTTATATGTCCGAGGACGATCTGGATTATGCTCTTGGGCTGGAAGAGGAGTCTGTCGAGTGTGTCACGTGTGAGAACAAAACGTCGGAGCCAACTACCTTTGTGATGTGCTCCACTTGTTCCAGGTGGTGGCACATTGGCTGCCATATTCCGATCGTCACCGTGGAGGATTTGAAGGCCCCCGACTGGTTCTGCGCGGAGTGTGTGCGCATCACTAACGGTAGCAGTGATAAAATTGCTGAAAGCAACGAGGATGCCGGCAGAGGTTTTCCGGGAGAGTTTATGACAGAGGTAGACAAAGTCTTTCATGCATGTGGGTTATCACTCGAAGACGATAACTGAATATATTTGTAATAGCTTTATTTTAACTTCCTGTAGGATCTTATCTGTCAAGCCTAGCTTTCTGTAGGAACTTATGTGTCAAGCTTACCTTCCTATAGGAACTTATTTATCCAGCTTAGCTTCCTGTAGGAACTTATCTGTCGTGCTTAGCATCGTGTAGGAACTTATCTGCAAGCTTAACTTCCTGTAGGAACTTATCTGTCAAGCCTAGCTTTCTGTAGGAACTTATGTGTCAAGCTTACCTCCCTATAGGAACTTAGTTATCCAGCTTAGCTTCCTGTAGGAACTTATCTGTCGTGCTTAGCATCGTGTAGGAACTTATCTGCAAGCTTAACTTCCTGTAGGAACTTATCTGCAAGCTTAACTTCCTGTAGGAACTTAAAGATGATAATCCCACTGTTACGCTGAGCCGAAAAGCTCAAGTTAAGATCCTATAGGAACTTAAAGATGATAATCCCACTGTTACGCTGAGCTGAAAAGCTCAAGTTAAGATCCTAGAGGATCCTATATAATCCTAGAGGATCCTATATAATCCTAAGGGATCCTAGAAAATATAGGAATATATAGGTTCCCTTAGGAAATTCCTTACGTGAGTGATATGTTCTTGCATTCTCGAGTCCGTTGGATGTGGATCTCCGATTTTTTTCTTTCATCGGACGAAATGTAAAATTCAAGTTTCATGAGTAGACAGCCGTGGTCGTGTGTACAGCCGCAACAACGGTTTTTAGCCTGTGGCGATCGTTTTTCATTTCTCTTCGATAATATCTTTTTTTTCGGCAACACACTTGCGTGTGTGCTTTCCTGTGAACGCTATGCATTATGCTTGCTTTCTCACACCGCAGTCGCATATCATTTTTTCACTTCTTTTATGTCCTACTTTCGCTCTTGTTTTCATACAGGTTGCAACGGCTGATGGTTCCGCCCGTGAGAGTAATGGGCGCGCACGCGGCGTGCGTGAACCTCTGCATTTTACTTTACATATATGTAACACATACGTACTCACGCGTTTTGCCCTGTATAGTTCACTCGCAAACGCCTTGCCCCATTCTGGGGTTCTATTGGATTTAACTGCTTGTTCCAGATGGGCTGTGTCTGTTGTTGCTATACAGTTGCCCTTGACATACTTGTGCAATTTTCAGGTAGCTTCCCAGTGCTTCCAGTTTGTCTTTCTGAACATGTTATCCGTACGTTAAGGCCTCCCTAATTACTGTTTAAACAAGGGGGAAGCGAGCCAAAAATGGCGGCATTCTTCAGGTGATAACAAGCGGAGGCTGCATAGATGTCATTGGCTTGACAGTACTAGTACGCTGCGGTGTAACTGTTACAGTGACAAATGCCTCTTTTCGAAAAGTAAGTTTCCCGTCTTTCCCTGCAGAATGCACATTAACGAACTTGTGAAATGATGCGCGAATATGTCTTAGCATTGCAGAAGCATCTGGATTGCGTGCACCCCACTTTGAGAGCTGTTCATGCAGAGTATCATCACTTTCTTCCACCAGGGCAGGATACTCAATGAATTTGAGGAGCATAGTTTGCTGTATTTGGTGCATGTCCTCAACGTTGTCCATTGCCAGTATTTTTGTCTTACGTGCACTCAATTGCCTCCACATGTTTGTCTTGTTCTTATTTGCTTCGTCAAGCGAATTCGGGCAACGTTTATCAACAGGTTGTGTCGGATGTTGCCCTTCATCATTTCCCGATTTCCATATATCGTCCTCATGAATCCAATGGGATCTATCCTCCATAGCACTAATAGATTTAAAGAGAAAATTAAACCAACCAGACATCAATATGCCCTTGAGCTTATCCGAGTAGTTGGCAATGGGATAGGCATATGCCGCAACCACTTCAAGTATGATGCCATGCGTTAAGATGACAAGCGTTGGAATGATCACCAAGAGTGTGCATGTAGACATAAACGTTCTCTCTCCATCTGTGAGTTCTTGGTTGGAGAAGTATAGAGCTGCTGTGGAAATAAACGCAGTACTTATCCCACTTAAGAGAGCAAGCTTGCCATTCGGTGCATATCGTGCTGGCTTGAATTTTCTGTTCAGGAACAAGTAGCATACCGCGATAGCTAATACAAAGACGGTCGCCACAGGGGTGTAGTTCACAAAGCAAATGTGAGCCACGAATAAGATGAAAAACTTCTTCATCTTTGTGACTGTCTCCCACCAGTAACACTCAGGTTTGTATATTGCATATAGCGAACCATATGGTTCTGACATAATAGGTGTGTCCAAGAGATCCTTTTTGCGATACAATACGTAAAAGCATGCAAATGGCACTGCAATCCCATACCACATCAAGCCCAATATTCCACTGACTATATGTTTATTCCAAGAAGAGGTGTAACACTCAATAGAGGGTGCAGAAACCATATATGAGGTCCCATTGTAATCTTTGCAATAAAACAGCGCCATTGACGATTGGATTCCACGTGCATAGGATATCGAAGTCATCCATGCCAAACCAGATGAGAATGCAATCAGTCTCTTATATGCCACATCATAGTCTATTCCATTTCCACGCAGCTTTTCAATTGTCACGTTCAGTGCACCAATGGCACCAAAAGCAAGCCCACTGCAAACGCAAAGGGTCAATGGAAACCAAATTTTGACTGCCATTTTCTGCAAGCTTGAAGTGTTGGATTGCAAACATTCAAAACCAAGGGTGTCAAAGTCAAGAATTGCAAACTGTGAGAACGTTATTATCATATTCATTGAGTTTGGCCAGTTGACATCCAGAGAAGCAATGATTGATAACGTTTGCATGAAGTCTAACATGACGGCAGCGGCACCATTCCTGTGCCACAAACGCGCGCACACACACCGAATGGCCCGAGATCAGCCAACAAGAGCCAGCAGCCCACAATCAGCCTAGCGTAAAAGAGAGGTTATTCAGGAACTTTTCAGTAGAACTCAATGATGAATAGAGAGCCCATCCAATAAACTGCGCACCTGCGCACACTGTTAAAGAGAACGAAGCAATGCAGAAACATACAGCTGCACTCAGATAAGGGCGGGGCAGTGACTAGATAGCACCAACTCAGCTTCCGCCTCAAGCCCATTGCTTCAGTTATCTCACTATGCAGCTTGGTGTGACCCTCCCATTGGTGCAGGAGGTGTCTGCGGTGGGGGCTGGGCGATGCACAAGTGGGGGAGTGGTTGACGAGTTCGGCTACCACTGCCTGACCTGCAACCGGCGGGGTATGTTCACATACATACCGGCACGATGCAATACAGGATGTGTTGAATGAGAGGGCGTCCCGGGAGCCGCTGCATACGGCTGGTGTGGAGGAGCGGCAGAAGGTTGCCTTGTATGGTAATGTCTCTCCACATAGGCTGGTGCCTTTTGCATTGGAGACAATTGGGATGTTGGGTGTGCAGGCAAAGAGGTTCTTGGAAGAGTGTGCGGAGCGAAGACAAGACCGGCTCGGTCCTGAGATCATCTCAGTAACGTGGTCTACCACGGCGTTTAGGTCATACTGGGTGCAGAAGATCACGCTTACGCTGCAGGGAGCACTAGCCTTCGGGCTGCACAGCAAAGCGCTGGAGGATTTTCCGCAGTAGATTGCTTAGCGATGAATGGGATTTATCGAAGAGATTGATGTGGCTTGCTTTGAAGTTAGTGACTTCTTGCTTTGAGATATCTTTGGGGTATTTCATTCAGTAGAGTTAGGTTCTGGTGTGTGGACATTATTCTCAGCCAGGAATTTACCATCTTTGGACTGCTATAATCCGTATCATCGCCAAACAAGTGTTGATTACGGAGTAAGCAGACCCTGCTAGCATGCTCCCCAGTGGCTC
Organism: Cymbomonas tetramitiformis; assembly: GCA_001247695.2. Classification (NCBI taxonomy): domain Eukaryota; kingdom Viridiplantae; phylum Chlorophyta; class Pyramimonadophyceae; order Pyramimonadales; family Pyramimonadaceae; genus Cymbomonas; species Cymbomonas tetramitiformis. Next base: position 8,979 of record LGRX02017081.1, on the reverse strand, counting down.
TTGGTCGTTGGATGCATGCATGCAGACACACCTCACAACATGGGTATCCTTCCGATGGGAATAGAAGAACATGTGGGCACCTCAGTGCTCCCCGCAGAAATCAAGGGACGATACAGAACGTGGATCTCTCCAACCTCTGCCTCTCCTTGTAGCAAAGACAGACAGATCTACCGAGTCCCTAAGCCAAAAGGTGATTCTCACTCGACTCGACACCGTACATCCCCCCAGATATGGTGGTTCCCTGACCCAGGCGAAATTAAAGCCAAAAGGAATTTTGGAGGAAGAAACCAAGGTAAAGTGATGATCACCATGGTTTCTCCCGTTCGCTCGCTCAGGGCTCCTCAGAGGCAGATGCCGAAGCCTGAACCGAGGGGGCTTAACCCATTCTGCCGCTCTTCCTCATCTGACTCAAAGGTTGCCAAGATTTCACTTGCTCGGCAACTGACGACCAAGGAGAGCTGACAGTCTTCAAGACGACTCTGGGCTCAGAATGTGCTCCTGTACCTGCTGGTACCTAGGGCACAGACTCCACTTCGCTCTCAGAAGAGGGGCTTGGGAGCAAGCACTTGCAAGAGAAAGAGAGAGAAAGAGAGAGAGGCATGCACTGAACCATCAAGCTGGCTGGGTGCCCTGTCATCTAACAGCATGCACTCAGCCTTTGAAGCAATGCAGAGGGGTGAGAATGAGAAAGAGAGAGTCGGAGCACACAAGAGCACACCCGGCCGTGAGTCTTCTCACCGTCTTCCCACTTGTGAGAAGCGGTTCAGGAATTCCTCAGTATATCACTATGATAAATGGAATCATAACCGCGGACTGTGCAGTGGATCTCACTTCTATTCATTCGGAGTAGGCAGCTGGCCTCTCGGTTCTTCGAACGGTGGAGGACGGTGGCATATCGGGGCAGGCGTGCAGAGCGTTGCGGGCAGCTAGCAAGAGGACGGACGCGCCATATGATTGTGAGACCCGAGCAGGCACACATTTATGTTGAACAGACACAAGCGTTTCCCAATCACCCTAATGTACCCTGTAGCTCTTCCGTCTACATTGACACCATAATATGCTCCTTCTCCCTTGACCCGGAACGGCTTGCTGCATGCTACTCAATCTGTGTGAGAGACTGACCGTGACCGGTGTCTTGGGCGGCAATGGGAGATATCCCCGAGGCAACCATGGTATAGGCCTGCAGTGCAGCGGTCGCACACCAATGTCACGACTCATGTGACTTTGGTGCTTGCACGTGCTGAGGACATGCTTGATAATCCTCCTCGTCCTATTGGCCGTGTGGTCATCAGCGGTACGGAGAGAGTGTAGTGCTGTGTTCACTCTCTTTGGGTGGTAACCGAGGCCTTTGAGAATGTCACGCGGCAGGAGCCTACTGTGGTGAGAACTACTTTTGATGAGTTGATTGCTTGTATGGGCAGCGCATCTTGAGAATGCGGCCAGAACCATGGTGGCAGCAATGGATGCTTTATGGGACCTGGTTGGTCCGCCCTCTGCAGCGGTGGGCTGTGCCGACTCGGATCGCTTTGGTGACGATTCGGATTCTGGCAGTGATTCGGGCTGTTCCGATGATGCTGCTTATGAAGTTATGATGGTGGTGCCTTCGGTGACTCTGAGAGTAACACCGACATGCCTGAATTAGACTCTGACTCTGAGTCGGACTGCAGTGATGATGACGGCCCTTCTGCTTCTGTTGGTATTTATGATGGGGTGTCGGTGCATGCCCATGGCCTACAAGCAGATCATCTATCTATACACCGGATGCAACACATTGGCTGCATGCTATCTATGCCTTGGACCGTTCTGGTGATGGTGCTGGTTGTGGTAACAACTTTGGTGATTCTGAAAGCGGCACTGATGTGTCTGCCTTGGAATCTGACTCCGAGTTGGATCATTGTGATGATGATGTCCGTTCTGACCCTACTGGTACTCACAAGGGGGGTTGTTACCCGTCTGATTCTTGGGCCGTTGGGATGTACTCGGCTGCCAGCGGTGATGCAGTGTGTGGGGCTCGTGATGCCTCCGCTGGTGGTGGTTATTCTGGGAAGTCTGCTGTGCTGGACAGCGGAGCCACCAGGCACATATCTAACTGCATGGATGTGTTCAACGAGGATTATAACCCCATGGGAGCTCTACCTTTTCTTTTGTTCAAGATAGGCCTGTCTCATCGGTGGGGAGTGACACAGTGTCTTTCACTAAGGTGGATGTGGTCTCCGGGGATGTGATTGGGTTGCAGCTTACAGATGCTCATTGCATACCGGGGCAACCATTTAACTTGATCTCGGTTGTGGCTCTGGAGGATGCTGGATTCTGTGTGGACTTCGAGGCCAGAAGGATATCCAAAGGGGGGGCTGTGTTCTCCTTTTCCCGGGAGGGGAAGCAGTACATAGTCCACGAGGACCGTACCGAGATGTAGGACACCTAGCTACATGGCGTGTGGAGCTCAACACGATCCACCTCCGAGGGACAAGACCGACTGGAAGTTTGAGGACACGAAGCCGCACTTTGAAACGCATGGAGCCTTTAACCTTGAGCTCTTTGCGGCCGAGGACAACCACATCTTATCTGTGTACTGCACCGTAACCGACTCGTGCTTCGAGAAGGACTGGGCTGGCAAGGCATGTTATGGCAACCCGCCCTTTGAGCACCACCTCATATTGCAGTGTCTACGGAAGGCCCTCCGTGACCATGCCCGTGAGCCAGCCTCCACGAAATTCCTTTTTTTATTGCCGAAGTGGGAGACGGCCAGTTGATGGCATCTGGTCAAACAGTTTACTGTCGTACATGAGTACCCTGCCGGCAGTCGCATATTCTCTGCACCGGCAGATTCATGCTACAACGTCGACAAACTGGAACCGTGTGGAGATCACCGTGTATGGATTGATTACACCGAATGGCCTGTTGTTGTTATTTACAAAGATGGCCACACGGTGGAACAGCTCGATATGAAGCTGCTACAACATGTCCGGCTTGAGCATATCATCAGTGACAAAAGCATGCACCACATGATGGAGCAGCATGTATGACCCCACGAGCATCACGGAAGCCGAGTACCGCGGCAGTCATGTGCAGCACTGCCTGGAGAGATGCATTGCCTGCAGACTCACCAAGGCCACCAGACCCCCTGCGAAGGCCACACACCGTGATTGTGCCAAGGAGATGGGACACCTGGTGTGGTCTGTAGACACGTGTGGACCCTTCCGGCCCAGTGCTGGCGGCTATCGATGGTATGTGTTTTTCATCATCGATGACCTTACCACGGGGATGTGGTTATACTTCTTGAAGCAGAAGTCGGATTATATCTCTGCTTTGATTATGTCTGATCGAGGTCAAGAAGTTCCGAAGCAAAATGGGACTTGGGAAGGACTACCACATGGTGCTGCACACTGACGGTGACAGTACAATGATATATAGCTGGCCAAACTGCGGAGTACTGCCAGCAGCATGGTATTGAGCAACGATATGGGTCTCCCTATTTGCATGAGAACCAGTCACGAGTGGAACGGGCTCACCGTCATGTCCAAGCAATGACGAGGGCTCTATTGCTGACCTCTGGTTTTGGTGTGGAAATGTGGCCCCTATCTGCAAGGCACACGGTGTACATTGAGAACCGGGTATTCAAGGGGTCGCTGGGCTGGACGTCTGCCTTCTATCGAGTAGAGCAGAGACATGCTGATCTATCCAACCTACGTATCTTTGGGTGTGTGGCATATGCCTTTACTGACCCTAGTGTACGTGGCCATCAACTCAGTGACAGGGCACGGCAGCTACGGTATGTTGGCCATTCAGAAGTGTCATCCGCTTATCCACTGTATGACCCAACAGTGTAGGCCCGTTCATAAGCAACAGTCATTTTCGACCCAGCGGCTGCAAAATAAGCAATTTGCTTATGTATACACCCCTGCTAAATATGAAGGGCACTAGAAATGCAGCGCTGATTGCTTAATACACTGGTGCTTAAAAACGGTCCCGCACTGTACTTCTGGAAAGGTGGTGACGTCTGGCATGGTCACTTTCTCTGAGCGGTTGGATCAGCTCGGGAAAGTGATCACCACTTGGGATCCATCAGTGGTGTCACCCCTCAAGTAAGACCAACTTTATGATCACTGTATGTCCTGGATGCGCCCTACAAGGACCCGCTGCCTATGACTATTGGGACCTCTGTAGTCTGTACTTGATGTGGGTGTGTATCTACCCAAGAACAGTGACGAGGTGTTGGCTGTGGTAAAGGTGCAGGCCGAGAAGGAGCTGTGTTGGGTATCTCTCCGAAGTTATCTTGAGAGAAGGTCTGACCGTCTGACTGCACTAAGGTCTTGCCCGGCACTGAGAGCGCTTAATGCGCATTATCCCCTTATTACGGAGGTAACCGTGAACAATGGTCTGAAGGAGTCGGAGGAGGCTATAATATGTGCTCGGGCTGTGGATGCTCACATACACCCCTATTGTGTAGTGCTCTTGACCAACTTCACATACTTGGATGTAACAGCTGACAAGGCACATACACTTCCCTCCGGAGCATACATGTCTATCTGCTCATAGCGACCCGACACCGGTGGGCGATGTTTGCATGCTACGGGATGGGGTATCAGACAAGACATACAAACAAGTCCTCTCGCTCTGCACCGGACGCAGCACAGTGTCTGGAGGCCATTCAGGCGGAGTTGGAAGCGCTGGTGCAAATCAAGCAAGCTTTGCTCATGATGAAGGAGGAGGATGTGCCTCCGGGGTACAAATGGCTTGATATGCCTCTGGTACTAGATGTGGTACTAGGGGTGAAGCTGCACAAGCATCGACAGCTCCACAAGCGGAAGGCATGTATCTGTGCGAAGGGGAACAAGCAGGAGTATGGCTGGTGTGGACTACTTTGACACGTTTGCTCCATGCACACAACTATCCTCGGTACGGGTTGTGATTGTGCTGGCCCTTAATCTTGGACTGGTTGTGTATCACATGGGTGTGGAGACCGCCTTTCTCAACTCTGACTTGGATGAGGACCTGTATATTCGACTCCCGCAAGGCCTACAGTATAATGGGCGCCGTTGCGCAAGCTTCAGAAGGCAGTGTACGGCCTAAAGCAAGCTGGCAGGGAGTGGTTTGACACCAGCGATACCTTCATCATGGTCTACGATTCACGGATGCAAAGGAGTGGTGCGGATCCCTGCCTGTACTACATCCGAACTGCAGAGCTCACGATGCTCATTCTGGCCTACGTGGATGATTATAACATTGCCACGAATGACAAGAGCTGGTACGACACCTTTGTGGCCTCGTTCCATGCCAAGCAAGTATGCTTGCAAGGATCTTGGTATGCTAGCTAGACTTGGTCATGGGTATTGGTGTACGGTGGGGACATAATGCAGCATACTTGTCTCAAACTGGGTACATTGCCCAGAAGATTGAGACCTACGGACTCCGGAATGCCAAGCTGGTATCCCTGCAGATGTCCCTGGGGACTGCTCTGGTGCCCTCTATCTGATGGTAAGGATGGCAGCCTCCTATATCGTGCGCTCCTCGGACAGCTGCAATGGGTTTCCAGATGCACCAGGCCGGACATCATGGCAGCAGTGTCCACCCTCTCGAGGTTCTGCACTACCCACGGTGCGGAGCACTTTGTGGCCCTGAAGCAGGTGGTGTGGTACCTGAAGGGCACCTTGGACTATGAGATGGTAATGCGCACTGCTTCCGTGCCAGGGGGGTTGTGCTCAGGGACCGTGACACTGCTCATCTGCATCTACACGGATGCTGGCTATGCCGGCTGCAAAAACACCAGAAAATCCACTTCGGGCATTGCTATGTTCCTCTGTGATAGTCTGGTTATTTTCTCATCGATGATGCAACGCTGTGTATCCCTATCCACTACTGAGGCTGAGATTATTGCTATGTCAGAGGGAGCTCGGGAGATCAAGTACATTCGCAATGTGCTGGACAACATTATTGTCAACATTCACAAGCCGGTACCAATGTATTGCGATAACCAGGGGGCTATCCATCTGGCCTCTGAATGTGTAAACAACATAATAGCAGATCCAAGCACATTCAGGTCAGAAACATTCCGGGAACAGGTAAAGGACGACAACATTGAGCCCCGCCCTAACCACCTGTTTTACGCCCTTACCACCTGTAGAATCTTAACAGCAGGCGCAAGTCGGTGGCGGGAGCGCAGCTCCAGATGAGGGCAATCAACCCAGTTGATCATTCTCGGACACTTCAGACAGCACTAAAGGATTCCGGCTGTGTTGTGGGTGCGCAAGCTCTAATGAGACAAGTAAGGCTCTAGGACGGATAGAGGGCAACGGGGTGGTCCCGAGTGTGCGCTTGGTGGTGGAGAGATGGCTCGCGCAGATTGGGAGGCAGATAGAGGTGAGCCGGCTTCAGATACACAGCAGTAGCGCACCGATGCAGTGAGTGGAGTCATGATCGGCAACATCAAATCCGATTGCTTGTGCCACAGGATAGGTTTGGAGGAAGATAGGCAAAGGTTGAAGGAAGGGACACCTGTATTACTGCCGTAGTACCTACCTACATATATACAGATAATTATTATCTCATAAAATATAAGTCTTATAATAATAAAACACGCGCATATATCTACACCGGTACTCAGCAAGGCTGGTAATTAGTTTCATTTTCATAACCTCTTTTGAAATCGATTCGATTAGTCTAATTCCATAATCGATTTGATTATCTAATTTGTTGGCTCTTAACAGTGGCAAGTTTTTACAATTTGAAAGTAATTATCCGATAAATCATGATTTTTTGCCTAAAATCCGAATCGATTTGATTCCAATAATCGATTAATTAGACAATTACTTTACAAAATCACAAATCGATTACCACCCTCAGTGGTACTCAGGTAGATTATTTTGAGATAAAATGCGTCGGATATACGAATCACTCACGTAAGGAATTTCCTAAGGGAACCTATATATTCCTATATTTTCTAGGATCCCTTAGGATTATATAGGATTATATAGGATCCTCTAGGATTATATAGGATCCTCTAGGATTATATAGGATCCTCTAGGATCTTAACTTGAGCTTTTCAGCTCAGCGTAACAGTGGGATTATCATCTTTAAGTTCCTATAGGATCCTCTAGGATCTTAACTTGAGCTTTTCAGCTCAGCGTAACAGTGGGATTATCATCTTTAAGTTCCTACAGGATCTTAACTTGAGATTTTCAGCTCAGCGTAACAGTGGGATTATCGTCTTTAAGTTCCTATAGGATCTTAACTTGAGCTTTTCGGCTCAGCGTAACAGTGGGGTTATCATCTTTAAGTTCCTACATGAAGTTAAGCTTGCAGATAAGTTCCTACAGGAAGTTAAGCTTGCAGATAAGTTCCTACACGATGCTAAGCACGACAGATAAGTTCCTACAGGAAGCTAAGCTGGATAAATAAGTTCCTATAGGAAGGTAAGCTTGACACATAAGTTCCTACAGAAAGCTAGGCTTGACAGACAAGTTCCTACAGGAAGTTAAGCTTTGCAGATAAGTTCCTACACGATGCTATGCACGACAGATAAGTTCCTACAGGAAGCTAAGCTTGCAAATAAGGTCCTACAGGAAGTTAAGCTGGACAGATAAGTTCCTACAGAAAGCTAAGCTTCACAATAAGATCCTACAGGAAACTAAGCTTGCAAATAAGATCCTACAGGAAGTTAAGCTGGACAGATAAGTTCCTACAGAAAGCTAAGCTTCACAATAAGATCCTACAGGAAACTAAGCTTGCAAATAAGATCCTACAGGAAGTTAAGCTGGACAGATAATAAAGCTATTACACACAAATATATTTAGTATTGCTCTTCACTAGTTGCTAGATTGTTTTGGACGTGCTTAGGCAGCATCGTCTTCGAGTGATAACCCACATGCTTGAAAGACTTTGTCTACCTCTGTCATAAATTCTCTGCCGGCATCCTCGTTGCTTTCAGCAATTTTATCACTGCTACCGTTAGTGATGCGCACACACTCCGCGCAGAACCAGTCGGGGGCCTTCAAATCCTCCACGGTGACGATCGGAATATGGCAGCCAATGTGCCACCACTTGGAACAAGTGGAGCACATCACAAAGGTAGTTGGCTCCGGCGTTTTGTTCTCGCACGTGACACACTCGATAGACTCCTCTTCCAGCCCAAGAGCAGAATCCAGATCGTCCTCGGACATAGAACAGCTGCTGTTGTCCTGGTAAAGGATGGTGAACCTATTACCGGTTTTGGTCGCGACGTGGCACAAAACATATCCCAACCACCAGTTAATCACTCTGCTTCTACCCACGCGCTCCGCTTGTTGATATACCTTCCCCACGTAAAAGTGGGAGGTGAGCTTCCCACGGGTGAGCGCGTCGATTCTGTCCTTCTGGTTTTTAATTTGCAGCCGGAGGGCTTCGCTTGCCTCCCCTTCCTTGATGGTATACTGCAGCATCGTAGGCTGGAAAAGAGGGGCAAATACCTATGGAACAATAAACAGAGCACTAAGTATAGTGTCCTAAAAATCCCCCCAAAATGCCATGTGACAACAGCTTCGAACATAATGGGCGTAAGCCTTTAAAAATATACCTGCAAAGATACTTTCGGGTCCCACTGGAACTCGTCCGGCGGAGGGAAAATGTGGTCCTCCGGGTATACCACCGGCTTGACCTTGCACACCTCCTCCTTGGGATCGCTCTCTTTCTTCTTCGGAGACGTTCTATTTTTTGCTGCGGCGCCCGGCAGCTTTTGCTGTGCATCGCTTTTCCTTCCTTCTCCTTCGTCCGCCTACACAAGATAATAACGGTTAGATATATCCTGCTCAGGAAAATCAACACAGGTGGGTGAGCAAACTCATATTTATAAGGCCATGGACACCATACGCATGTGCACTACACAAGGATGGAAAAAGCTACGCACCGGTCGACGTCTCCTTACGGGTTGACGCTGTGCTGGCACGGGCTGCAACGGCTCACGGATGTCCAAAGGTTCGGATTCCAGGTCATCAGCGCCCCTAG
>LGRX02017080.1:0-22629 GCA_001247695.2 Cymbomonas tetramitiformis | reverse complement strand
CTTCTTCTGCATCCGGCCGCGCCTTCTGCATCCCGCCGCGCCTTCGGCATCCCGCCGCGCCTTCTGCGAGCGCGTCTCCGCCCTCGGCGAGTCAACAAACCACATGGTCGAACCAACCACACACCACGGGACACACAAACAGCCAGTGCAAAGGCTACCAACCCGACTGGCCCCACCCGCCACCATGGCCTTCTCTCTATCCAAGCGCCATTGTGAAAATACACATATTTAACCCCTGTCCCAATGGATAGGACCCAGGCATTAGCCTAGGAAGGAAAAACTGATAAAATTTGAACAATTTTTGGAGTAAATCAAAGCCCTGCGCCAAGGGGTAGGCTGAGCTCCGGAGGTACTGCAGAAGTGGGGTCATTGCTCTGCTCTGCCTCTCGCTCTCCCCGCCGAAGGGTGGACTCTTGACTCACAGGGTTGCGACCTCCAAATCCCACGAGCACCTTCTGAGATCTTGAGCCTCATCTGGGCCCAACCTGGGACCCACCATGAGGGAGTGCCCAACAAGTGGGGGACACTCGTTTGAGCCGGCGCTCCACTGAGTAGAACCCATCTTGTGTCACGCTCCCCCATTTCCCCGAGAGAGGTTCAGGCAACAATGAGTCCACTCACTCTTGGTTTGCATCAAGATATTCCATGTATAGCCACTCCCTTTTCCTCCTCTCCCCATGTAAGTATGTTGCCAAATTCCCACCCCCGAGAGCGTGGTCCCTCCTGTCGCCTTTAACCTCTGCCTGGAAGGCTTGCCGCCTCGAGTGCCCTCGATACGGCATGACAAGTCTTCCCTGATCCGGTTGATCGACCTTCCCACTTGTGCAGGACTCTCACATTAGCCGTATTGCTGAAAACACTACCTGCCCGCTCTGTGATACGACCGTTGAATATCTCTGAGTCAGCTTCGAGAGTCGTTGTAACGTGTCTCTAACCAATGAACTTTTGGGCATTTGAATGATCTGCAACCGTTGAAAGAGGGAATGAAAGTGATTGAAGTACGCTGAATCTGTGGCTGTTCGTCAAATATATTCCGCCCCTTTCAAGATCTTGTCGCAGGCAGCACACTGGTTACGATGCGCCCAGCCTGGCATACCTACGTGCATTTTCCTAGATATCAATCCGAGAGTGCCTTTACCGTTCCACCTGTATTCCGTTTGTCATACATTCCTACCACGCTGCCCCTGAAGCCATCTTGTGCGATACTGCCCGACCCGGACCTTGACTGTGGCAGGGGGTCCGCTCAAACTTGACTGTGGCAGGGGGTCCGCTCAAACTGGACGGAACCTGACGACAACGCGCAGCATCGGCACAACCAGGCCGGGACGCCCCCCTCCTTTGTGTGCCGCACACGACACCGGGAAAAGCGCCTCCTGCGCCCTCACGTTCCCCAGGGGGGGGGAGGCCTTGCCTGCGAGAGCCCTTCCACCAAGAGCTCTCGGATGGCCTCAGGCTCTGTCGCCACGCCCGACTTGAGGTATGCCTTCTCCACCTGGGGCCAACCCCCGGTCACCAGAAGTTCCAAACAGCTCCGACACAAGCGACCCGCGAGATAAGCAGGCGGGGAAGTAGTGATCAAGGAGCACGCCTTCCATGCCAGAAGGCCGCGCAGAAACCCTTTGCGGGCTTTTGCGAGGCTACCTTCTGATGAGGGGCCGATGTGTGGAGATGAGCGAGAGGCGATCAGGCCACAACGTGAACATGAATACGGTCATGAGCGAGCTGAAAGGCAGATGGTTGCGGACCCGGCAGGCATTCGTTAAGTAAAGCTTCCGGATGCCCAGTTGGGACAACATGGGGAGCATCCGCTTCAGCTGCTTCGTCCGTGGCGCTGCCAGCAGGATATCCACGGGCAATTCTGCCAGGCACACCTCGTCGCAGGTAAGGCCCCAGCGAAGCCTTACACGCTGTCGTACGCCACAGAGCTATCTCCGTTACCGGGGAGGCTGTTTTGCACTCAACACGAGCTGATGGGAAATTGATGAACCGTGTCCTGCTACCTTCAATAGGTGGCTCACTCTTCATCGAGAATCATAGGTTTCTCAACACAAGGAGGCGTTTCCGTACATACTGATGCCAGGAATATCAAGCGGACTACTCAAAGTTTAAGAAAGATGGGATTGCACAGATCGTAGTGAAAAGATTTTACCTGAGGGAATTCCTGGCTCTGACTGATTTTGGAAGCAACAAAGAAGGCGCATCCTATCTCCATCGGTTGCTGCCGGGGGTTGTCGGATAGCATTCCCTCGATCTCCATCAATCAACCCGACCTTGATTGTCTGCGCAATGCGAAACGCAACATCCTATCTTGCTACCTTCAATGTAAAGTGAAGCCAAATATAAAACAGTTCTTTGTAAGTTCATCCATCGCCTTGTATAACAATCTTGATAAAATAATGGTTGATGTGCGACCCAGGAACGACCTGTTAGTCCCCACTCCGTATTTTCGCTCTGCAAAACGCCGTAAGATCCTTCATTTCCCAAGTGGGTATCACCTTTTCCGAGGTCGCTGCAATCGCATCAGCGGGAGATGAAGCACTTGTGGCTGCCAAGCACGGTTGCACAAGGAGGACTTTCTCGATGTGTCTTGCTCGCTTATCTGAAGACGGTAGGAGCACTGACGACGTACAACCAGACACAGACTGTTTCTCAACAGACCGTTAATTGAAGTTTTACAACACTTGCGTGCAAAGTTCGTACATAGGGTTCGGGGTGCGACATAGGCCACGAAAGGTATGAAAACTGTGCAGAATTTGTGTACCTCGGGCTTTGTAAGAAAGACAGGTGGTTTGTCAAGTTGATAAGGTATATTGTGCCCGACATGTAGCAAGAAGGCTGCTATCGGGGGAAGGCGTGTCTGACCTGTGCAGCCATCTGCTTCTACCTCATGCTTTTCAAACAAAACTCTGTTCAAACATCGAACTTGTAGCTTCCCACATAGCCGTGGCTGCAAATTATTACCCAAACCTATAAAACGTTACGCGCAAAGCGACTAACAAGAACGATTCAAAGTCTGTTCACAGCACATTTGAGGAGGACATTAAGCCAAGAGGTCATACCGTAAAAACTTTTGGGACGCTGAAGATGTTGCTTAAGCGCTGCACAACATGCATATTGAAAACAGGGCGATTGATATCTCCTGTACGCTGCCTGCAAAGTGAGAAATTCATTAAGAGGACGTGTAACTTGTGTGCAAACGCAATTTGCTTTCTCAATGGTTTTTGTCGTGTGGTAGGGTTCTAAAGTTTTTTAAAAGGTGTCGTGACACGCCAGCGCCAGACCGAGACGAAAGGTTTAAGGGTTTCAGGGTTTAGGGTTTAAATATTAACCGAATATTGGGGGTACAAAATACAAAAAGACCGGTTGCTATCGCGAGCAGGTGAGATTGATCTGAATGAGTCTGCAGTCCTAGCTAGCGTCATCCGATCGTCACACTCACAGGATCAGGAAGGTCTCTCGAGTGTGAAGTGTCACGTTCGACGTTGCACGTTACGTTACAACAACAAGCTCCGCTCGCTTTACATATAACATAACTCGAACGGAGCGGGAGGGGTATCTTCATGTTTATCCAAACGAAAAACCTACAAATCTTGATTGTAAACCCGATTTTAAACGGGCGATGTAAAGGCTCGCTCGATCTGGTGTGGCATTTTGATAGCGTTCGACACTAAAGCGTAAAGGGCATTATATGTGGATATCGTAAGCCACTCACCACGATTAAGAAAGGACAAACTCGCGGAGCGCCAAGCCTGTGCCCGGAAAAGTAGGCGATGGATACTGGTGTTCTTATTCCAAATAGCATCTCGCGTGCGAAAAGAATTCCACTCGGTTCTGTTTCACCCCGCAAGCGAATACACTTTGGTGACCGCGATGCAAGGAACCGCGCCACTCCAGCGCGCAACCCTTTTCGAAGTGCCAATATCCACGTCAGCAACGCGCGTAGGGACTTGACAACACAAATTTCAGTTTTGGACGAAGAGGATGAAGAGCCAGCGGTCACGCGTCGGACTATGTCATCAACGCTGTTCCTTTTTGCTTCTACCTGGATCTCCCCAGAGGCGGACGCTCACGAAAATGGCGTGTATCATGGCGATGGATTTGACGTGTCCATACCTTTTGGGTAAGTCGCCTGGAGGGAACTTGCGTGCGCGGCGGCTGAATACTTGTTAAAGGCGTTTTGCGTGGCTTATGCATGTTATGCCCTTTAGAAATTTGCATCGATTGTGTGTGACTTGCCGCGAGTACGGCCTCCTTCGTCATCATTTTCGCACCGTCGTGCTTCGACACTTGTTTGTCTCTGTTCTCGAAAATAGTTGTTCCACTTTATCGAACTGTCGCGGCAAGCGTGATATCCTGAAACATGGTGAAAGATGCTGGAGGTTGTTAACGCTGACGACGCACTGACCTCCGCCGTATACGCCGACGGTGGTTTGTGCCGCGCAGCTGGGAGCAAAGCTTGGTCCCAGAAAGCTCAAACACGCGCCTGCCTGGAGTGCGCTTCCAAGATGCCGCGGGAGAGGCTGAAATTTTGATACGGACTGAACCCACGTTCACTATGGGTGTGGGCGGCCTGAAGGGCATTTATCCCAGTGTAGACGCGTTCGGCGCGCAAGAGCTACGCCGCCTGTCGACCTTCAAATTAGTTCGCGCGGGTGAAATCAGCGGGGCATATTTCGCTGAGTTCAGGTCGGTTTACCGTTTCGCGTTCACCGTGTCCCTTTAAAATCGCGTGAACAGCGTGAGATGCAAAGAGTGTGCAAGTCCTGCTGGGTCTTGTCGAGTGGGTATCTGGGCAGCTCCCAAGCTCCGCCGAAGTGTGGCAATTTTCGACGATATTTTGCGTCCTACCAAGTCCTGACGAGAATATGATGTGCTCAAGACTTGCGAATCGCGCATAGTTCTTGTGAGGCAAAGTGAGTGTGTGATGCGAGTAGCAGGCGAGGTGGTTGAAATTTGAGCGCGGGAGGGTGCATGTTACTTGCATTAGTATGCAGGAGGCTGGACAAGATCGCAGGGTGATTACACTGGTATCCGTTGGATGTCGAGGCAGCGAAACAGCGCGAAAGTTCAACTTGCAGCACACGATAACTATGCAAACGAGTTTTGACAACAACGGAAAATATGCCGACGACTCAAGGGATTCCATTCTCTCTTTCAATTTGACCGTTGGTCCGTTCTGCTGAGTCCGTCTTCCTCAAAGGGGAAGATTCTTTTACGAAGGTCAGGTATGCTGAGGGATGCTCCCAGAGCGAAGCAGCCATGAATTAGGCGGAGACCCTGACGGGATATATGCCTATGTAACTATGTTTGTGTCGCATCCATAGCATCCTGGTGCGCAGCGATGCTCTGCCATATTCAATAGTCCACCTTGTTCAGCTACGTAACACACCGAGTTATGCAGTGTGCATTTCCAGGTATGATAACGAGTTGAGTTCAGTTGATACGAAGCACTATGAAAACACATTTTGTACTCGAGGTAGATATTTAGAATGTTATCCTCACGTATACTTTCATAAAACCGATTTTGAGAAAATATGAGGCAACCACAGTATGGTTGCTTTATTTGGGGAGGGTGTCATTGGAGAATTTTTTTGCAGCCGTGAAATGAAACCGCTATTTAACCATGTTCAAAGGAGAACATCGTATATTTGTTTGCTAAGAGAACTAATGCATCGAGGGGCACAACGCATCACGTCATGGTATCTACCTCGGCAAATTATCACAGCCAATACCGCACGATGTATAACAATTGAAATGCACAAGATCGTAAAACTCATGAGCTCATGTGGTGGAAATAATCTGATGACTCGAGTGTTCTTGAGGAACTCTCGAAGTTTTCTAAGCGAGAATTTGGTGGAACTAAAAACCAACTAACTTATTACGGCGCAAGGCTTAGTTGTCAATACCCGTTTCGTTCTATATTGGAATCAGGCACGACCGGGAAGCACACGACATTACGGTGAACACTGCTAGATATATAGGTATGTTATTATATCTATATAGTTGAGATAAACCCTGAGTTGAGGGTTCCCGGATCAGAACGATAAAGTGTGATTGATATAAAATAAGGTAGAGCTAAATACCTAACGGTTGTTTCGCACCTATGGGTGACGGTCACCCAGCCTACTATAGGATGCGACACGTGACAGTTTGAAGAGTCAGAGTGTCATATCCAGCATACCACCTAGGGTGGTGACCGGAGCTAGGTGTGTGAAACCGTGAACAAACTCCCTACTCATCTTCAGGAGAAAACTTCAGCACTAGTGGGGGCCTATACTCTTGGTCAGGGCGGTCCCAGCTCACAACAGAGTCTGCGGTATAGATTGTTAGCGCCTAAAACCCTAAACACAGCTCAATGCAAGAGCCCTTCTGCACATCTAGAAAAACTAAATACAAGCTAATTCCTAGGCAGGCACGGTGCAGCTGTCTCGCAGCCACCAGAAGTGCTCGGAACTGCTTTGCCAGCACGGAGTAAGGTCAACGTGCAGTAATTGTCGGCCTCCGAAGCCGGTGGTGAATCATTCGTGGAGGAAATTGAGGGACCCCCGATGTTGAAATCGTCCGTAGAGCCCTCCGCTTCGTCGTCGGACGAGTAGGGCGGTGGTGAATACAGTGGTGAATCAGGAATCGGCGGTCAGGGTCCTGGAGCTCTGGCGGCAGCGGGACCACGTGGTAGCGGTGAAATCCTTGCCTCTCTTGCCGATACCGAGCCTGTTTCCGCAGTGGTATAGCGGCTGTCATCGCACCATCCTCCGCGTCGCCCGGCACGTCACCGAACGGTGGAGGCGGTGGTGTCGCCGTGACTGTGGCTGCTGAGGTAGTCCGTCCAGCACCCGACCGACCGGTGGAGCTGCGGGTGCATGTGCATTAGCACCACCGACACCGGAAGCGGTGAGTGGCGCGGCGGTAGCACAAATGACAAATAGAGCACATACCAATTATGAGGTTAGGAAAGAGCGGCCCAAACCGGGAATGGTCCTCCCACAGCCATAGCGCGGCGGCGGCTGCTCAATCGGAGTGCCCTCGTCGCCGGAGTCACTCGTGGCGTAGGACTCGGGCTCGTAGTCACTCGTGGCGTAGCCGGTCGCGCTCTCCGGTTCCTCGATCGCGGAGAGCATGTTCATGGCGATGGGCGGCTCGTCGGGCGCCTCGACCGTGAAGCCCGTGCTCGTGATGAAGTCGGCGAAGGAGCGAGTGACAGGTTGGGGCATGAGCGGATGCGGGTTGGGCGGACCCATCCATTCCTCTTCGGAGTCCACTGACGCGGTGGGAGAGGGCTTGGCCGGCTCGGACACCACCGGCACGTTCGCGGTGAAGGTGTTGCTGTTGAGAGCGCCGGTGTCGACGTGTCGAGCCAAGTCCGTGCACTCGTCGATGGCGTACACCAAGGCCTCCCCGTCCTCCTCGCAGAACGAGCATGCCGAGATGTCGGCGACAATGTCCGGCTTGCCGCCCGCCAGCACGCAGAGTGCGTCGAACTCCTCAGCGTCGTCATGGCCGATGGCGTGCTGGAATCGGGCCGCAAGAACTGAGGTCTCGGCCTCCTCGGCGAAGGCGTAGGCCGAGATACCGTTCCTGCCCCCGTTCGGGCAGTCGCAGTGCCAATGGCGCGCTCTCCCCTTCGCGCACACGTCGCCGTTTCGGCAATAGGGTATAGTCGCACCGGTGTCTCGATGAAAGACCACCTTCTTGGACACGCCTTGCGACCAATTCCCCCCCTTGTTGAGCGGCTTGGCAGCGAACCTGATTTTCATCTGCCGCCCCGCCTTCGCAGCACGCGGAGTGTAGCCGCGATCGGCAGGCGGGGACCCGTCGGAGTCCGCAAGGGCGGCCAATTGACGCTTGAGGTCCAGCACCATCGTTCGTAAGTCCGCGAGTTCAGAGTTGGGGTCGTCGGAGATGTCTTCGCCCCACTCCATGAAATGCCTCCCATGCGAATACCGGTGTGCTGAGGCGGTGGCGGTCCCGGCCTTCACATGTGCGGTGTAACACTCACGTACCCATTGTTGGATAGTGAACAAATTATGCGCGGCACGTTGATCGTGAAGGAGGAGTCTCGACACCACCGGCTGGTAGAAGGTGGAGTCCAGCGCCTTCAAGATCAACGTGATGAAGATCGCCTTCACGTCCTCGTCCAGCAGCGTTGCCCTCGTCCGCGCAGCCTTGAGGGCGGCGTTGAAATCCCCGATCGCATCATGCGGGTCAACGCCCGCAACAATGCGAATCCCGAGCATGTCTGGCTGTCCCTGGAAGGGGTCGCCGGTAGGAAAGCTAGGAATCATGCGGCGTGCAAACTCGAGGAGAACCCTCTTACCGTCAGGCGTCAGCTGGATAGGTGGAAGCGGACGAGTCCATCCAATCCGCTGCCGGCGAGGTGGCGTCAATCAGCAGCTCGAGCGTGGAGAACAACAAATCGTTGGCCTCCACGCGGATAGCCAGCGTCGCGTCCTCCAGCCGGAAAAGCGGAGCGAAGCCGATGTCTTCAGTCACGAAAGTCGTCCGCAGCGCGGACACCATGCGGGTGAAGAGCGTCGGCGCATGGCATTCAGCACCTGAAAACCGCCCTTCCTTGCTCTCGAATAACTTCTGACGAACGGCCTTGGATATTTTCCTGTCGAAGTGCTCCTTCTGAAGGATCCGGACAGCGGCAAGGAATTTAGCTCTCGCTGAATTGGCATCCGGTACAGCGGCCGGCGGCGTGGCTGGAGTGTTTGCGAATCTCGCAGCCTCTGAATAAAAAATCGTGGCTAATGCGCGGCGACGATGCGCCATGCTAGAGGTGGCTCTGGTAGCGACAACCATGATGAGAAAGGACTATATGGGCGGAGTGAGGCAATGGAAGCGAGAGAAGTGGCAGTCGTGGGCGGCCAATAAATGTGCGGGTCGTCGATTGTCAGGGATATGACCGATGACATATGTGCCATACATGGCATACCTGTCATATATGTCATGTCATGTCATGTCATGTCATGTCATGTCATGTCATGTCATGTCATGTCATGTCATGTCATGTCATGTCATGTCATGTCATGTCATGTGTCATAATGACATACAGTCGTCAAGTATTGTCAGTACGGTCGACTATGACATGTACAGTCATAATGTCTGTTATCCACCTAAGGTGAGTGACATCTGTCATCGAGAGGCCAAGTATATGGCATCGAGATGGCGAAGCAAGACAAGTTCTTGAAGAACCGAAGTGTCCTGATAAGACGCGTCTTCGCTTCAAGCATGCACTGAACAGCATGCGAGCATCAATGGCTATATCGACCAGCCGATGCGGGAAGTTCACCTAGTGCTCTCGGGTTCACAACCCGATGGTGGTAACGCATGAGATGCGCGAGAGCATTAGAGTATATGAGGAGCAT
Organism: Cymbomonas tetramitiformis; assembly: GCA_001247695.2. Classification (NCBI taxonomy): domain Eukaryota; kingdom Viridiplantae; phylum Chlorophyta; class Pyramimonadophyceae; order Pyramimonadales; family Pyramimonadaceae; genus Cymbomonas; species Cymbomonas tetramitiformis. The sequence goes on along the minus strand of LGRX02017080.1, from coordinate 13,261 downwards.
TAGGCTCAAGTAAGCACTTCTGGTCAACAGACTCCTGCACTCGCATAACCCACCAGAATATTGCGTTTTGCTGTTACCGTTCAATAACAGCAACGTCACACATATTGTTCGCATAGAACCGTGACATTGGTATCCTCCGCTCAGGCAAAGAACGAGAACAAGTGTGCAGCAGACTAGACACACACACACACACACATATATATATATATATTGATTTGTATGCATCGCGACTGAGTTCGCACATACTGTCGAATATCTGCACATACGCGACAGCTTTTGCTTCAATACGTCGCCAGCGATTTACATCGTCAGCGATCAGCAGAGTTGTGCATAAAATCATCGGCGCGACATAATCGCATTCAGCAGCATTCCAGTAAAGGATATACTGCGACGAGGTGTGCGCACGATGTACGATTCGTACATAAATATCGTACATGTATGCTGTCAATAATCGCAGGTTATGGTACGATGTGCGAGAATTAAGCGCGTACATGAAAAATGAGCGTCAGTGCACATAATCTCATCAACAGCGCCAGCGATGCACATAATCTCATCAACAGCGTCAGAGATGCACATAATCTCATCAACTGCGACAGCGATCTTCGCAATTCGTACCGCGCGACACGTACAGTATACATAATGATGTGCGATGTCATAATTCGTACCGTGCGACGCATGCATCAGTATGTAGATTGACGTGCGACGTCCACAATTCGTATCACGCGACATATACAGTGTGTAAAATCGCGATGTTCGTAAATCGCACCAAATGGGCGCATACAGCGACAGATCGACGCATGCTAAAATAAGGCCCAACTATACACACACATGCTGTGCAGAGATCGTGTATGCGACATCATCATCGTTATACACACACATGCTGTGCAGAGATCGTGTGTGCGACATCATCATCGATATACACATAAATGTTGTGATAGTGTGCGAGTGGCAGCCTGTTAAATAACAACATGCTATGATTATAAGTGAGTGGCAAAAATCACTTATCACAAATCACTTATCACAGATCACTATCACATAGCATACTGAGATTGTGTGCACGAGTTATACTGTGATAATAATCAGCTTGATCACATGTATAAATCCAGTATACATGCACACCTGTATAAATACATGCATACATGCATACATGCATAAATACAAGCCTGATCACGATAACGGCTTGGCATGTACAAATACATGTATTATTGCTTGGTATACATACATCCATGCATTATTGCTTGGCATGCACGCATACAGCCTGATCACGATAGCGGCTGTGCATTACTGTTATATATGCCTATGATTTATTGTGACATGTTGCAATTCACATGTGTAACATGCTAGATCTTGCAAGTCCAGTGCTATATTGAAAATCCAAATAGTGTAAGATGCCAGTCTCGATTGTTAAAACAGGAATTAGCACAATTGTTCCATGACGGAGTATTTGGGATTGGACATATGTTCTCCTGTTAATCAGAGGTTGGATATTCATCGGAGCTACTTGTGTAAATCGGAGTTAAATTCACCATTTAACTCATCATCTATCATGATGAGATGTACAGGATTACAGTATACTAAATATATTGATATACACCATGCTTGTTATATGTTGTCTATTGGTATACAGACACACCTGCATTGTTAACTTATATCAATTTACTTCAGTGTACTCAATCAGTAAGTACATACACAATATACAGTGTACATAAAGTTTACACAATATGATTATAGTATACACAGTAACTATATATAATAGTACTTATCACAGTACTTACACCAATATTTATGTCAGTACATGTTCTAGATATATTGACATTACACTAAATCAGCAAGTGTACATGATCAATGTAAGTGACAATATATCTCATGTATAATGCATAGATACCATTCCACAAACACATGTGCGTGTGGAATGTCAGAGATGGCGATAGATATGGGAGCAGGATAAGACAACATGCTTGCTGGATTTGACACTGTGACACCCGAAACTGTCACATGTCACTTCCTATAGTAGGCTGGGTGACCGTCACCAGTAGACGGGAAACACCCGTTAGGTATTTATGTTATCTCTACTTTTATCAATCACGCTTTAACCGTTCTGATATAGTAACCCTCAACTCAGGGTTTATCTCTACAGCTAGATATATATTACAGCGGAACTATATATCTGACAGGTTTGGCCCCACTTACGCTTTATTTAGCCACTGCGACACTGCCGACATGATTGGCTAAAGCCGGACGCTTGGGATGGAGTGAGGCGCTTCGCGCGTGAGAGTGCCGGCAGTCACGGGTATGGCCTAAGTTTTGTGGGTTGATTTACGGCGCGCTGTAGGCCTTTGAGGTCATTTTTTTCTTACGGGACTTAACGTTGGACTGGTTTACGTCTTCTGGTTGGTTACCACACCGTTGCGTATCGGCCGCCTTTACCACACGACTTCCCGGAATTCCTTATCTCTCACGGCGGCTGTATCGGCGACCCCCACCACATTTCTTCGCTGCCCCCGACTTCCGCATTTTCACGTCTCATTGCCTCACTCCGTCCCTCCAGTCTATCTCATCATGGTCGCTTCCACTAGATCCACCGCTAGCATGGCGAATCGCCGGCGTGCGTTGTCCACAATTTTTGATTCCGTCGCTGCCAGACATGCGAACACTCCAGCGAGCGACGCCGCCGGCAGCTCAGCCGGCTGCTAATTCGGCAGGAGCTGCGTTCCTGGCTTCAGTGCGTACCCTGCAGAGGGAGCACTTTGACATGAAGATCGCCAAGTCCGTCCGTCAGAAGTTGTTCGAGAACAAGGATGGCAGATTTTCCGGGACGGAGTCCCACGCGTCGGCACTCTTCGCGAAGATGGTCTCTGCACTGCAGACGGCCTTCGTGACCGAGGACCTTGGGTTTGCTCCGCTTTTCGTGCTCGACGACGCGACCCTGGCCATCCGCGTGGAGGCCAACAATTTGTTGTACTCCACGCTCGAGCTGATGGTCGACCCCATGTCGCCCGCGGCGGACTGGATGGATTCGTCCCACTCCAGCTTCCCGGCTGACGGTAAGCGCGTCCTTCTCGAATTCGCCCGCCGGATGATCCCAGCGGGTGGCCCCTTTCAGGGTCAAGCGGACATGTTGAGCATCCGCATCTCTGCGGGCGTGGACCCGCATGACAAGATCGGGGACTTCAACGCCGCTCTGAAGGCTGCGAGGACGCGAGCCACACTCCTGGACGAGCAGGACGTGAAGGCGCTGTTTATCAAGCGAGGCGCTCGACACCACCTTCTACCAGCCGGTGGTGTCCCGGTCGGTTGCTTCTCCACGATCAACGAGCCGCTCACGACCTCCTCACGATTCAACAATGGGTGCGTGAATGCTACTCCGAACACGTGCGGGCGGGCACCGCCACGGCGTCCGCACACCGGTATTCTCGCGGCACGCATTTCGTGGAAGGGGCCACCGATGACTCCGGTGGACCCGGTGAGCTCGCGGATTTGCGGACGATGGTCCTCGACTTGAAGCGGCAGTTGGCCGCGTTTGTCGCCTCCGCTGAGTCCGAGCCGTCCCCGCGGGGATTCACTCCCCGCGCGGACAAACCGGACCGACGGCCCAAGACCCGCTTCGCAGCCTCGCCCCTTCCCAAGGGGGGCAATTGGTCACAGTCCATGTGTCCATCTCGAAGAAGGTCGCCTTTCACCGCGACACCGGTGCGACCGTGCCGTATTGTCAAAATCAGGTGTGCGCGAAGGGCAAGGCACGGCATTGGCATCGGGACTGCCCGAACGGGGGCCGGACCGGCCTCTCGGCCTACGCTTTCGCTGAGGAGGCCGAGAACTCGGTGTTGGCCGCGAAGTTTCAACATGCCATCGACCACGACGACGCCGAAGAGTTCGACGCCCTCTGCATGCTCGCGGGCGGGAAGCCGGACATCTTCGCCGACCTCTCCGCGTGCTCGTTCTGCGAGGAGGACGGCGAGGTCCTCGTGTCCGCCGTCACTGAGTTCTCGGAGTTGGCACGCACGGCTGGTGGCTACTATCCCGAGATCCTTGTGGGAGGACCTAGAACGCTCTAGATCCTCCCACAAGGATCACTTTTTCAATAATTTATTTAGGCGCCCCACGAGCTTTCTACAAGTCAACACCAAGGAATACTTTCCACATGGGCCCTATACTAAGTAGTATGGTGCGTGGTTTGACGAGGATCCATCATATATACTCCTAGCTAATGCATTTATAGCATGCCTCAACCAAATTTTGAACTGCTACGCCTTTTAAAGCTTCAAAAGCGGGGTGTATCTTCCATAATTTTTTGCCAATCGTACATCGATCCTTTGCCACCATAGACATGATATATCTCAAGGTATGCATGTATATTAATCATGTTTGGGTCAAAATACGACTTGGATAATGTATATTGGACACATCACACGAACGCGGTCACATGGGTAGGATATACACATTCCTTAAGTATGGGGACAATTTCGCATTTTGGGCGTGAGTCTTGGTCCATTTTAAGCTTTAAGGATAGATCTTTGCCTTGGTGATCACTTCAGTACTTTAATATGACTTCAAAGTCTCCTTGGGATTTTTTGGGGATTTTTTGAACGGTTAGAACTACCGCTAGAAGTTCTAGAATACGATTTTCAGACCCTGATAATGATGGAAATATTGAATTTTGACGGTACTACACCATGGCATGCGCATATGCGGCGATTAATCCGGCTAGTATGATATTAAAGGGCTTACAAAATTAGTTTTGGTCATATTCTCGAGGGTTAACAACATACGCACCAACCCGAGCTCGTGTAACAAGGCCTAGAGTTGTCGGTACCCTAGATCCTTGTGGTAGGATCTAGCATTTTGATTAAAATTCTGTGAAAGCACCCACCCAAACCACGCTAAGATTAAAGGTCAAACCATCGACATTTCAAGCAAAGAAATGTTATAGATAATTCAAAAGGTTGATAAATATTGCCCCAAAGCATATGCCGGGCCACCATATACGACATACAAGGTCGCCATGCCCATTTGCGCTAGATTCTTGTGGGAGGATCTGGATTAAGGATAGTAGCCACTGGGGCATCGACTTTCAACGTCAACACTTTCGCCGCCAACATGCCGGTGGTGTCGGAGCCGGCTGCGCACTCCCCGCCCGCGTCGGTTGAATCCGACGAGGGGTGGACCGGTCCGCCTAACCCCTTTTGCCCGCCCGTCACCCGCACCTTTGCGGACTTCATTGAGAGCACGGGGATTGCATTGGGGGCGCCCGACGAGCCGCCCGTGAGCATGAGCATGCTCTCCGCGATCGAGGCGCCGGAGAGCGTGATGAGCTACGAGCCCGCAACCTACGCAACGAGCGACGACGGCGACGAAGATGCCTCGGTTGGACCGCCGCAGCCACGGTACGGCTGTCGGAGGGGCATTCCCGGCTTTGGGAGGTCTTTCATTACCTCATCTTTGGTGTGTGCATTTTTCGTGATTTGTGCTGCCGCCGCACCGCACACCGTTTCCGGTGTCGGTGGTGCCGATGCACGCGCATGCACGGCTCCGCCGGTCGGTGGTGCTGCGTGGACTGCCTCGGCAGTCCCAACTACGGCGACTTCACCGCCTGCACCGTTTCATGGCAATCTTGGCGACGCGATGGGTGGTGCGAGGCCGGATGCTATACCACCGCGGAGGCAGGGGCGGTATCGGGAGCTGCGACAGGGATTCCGCTTCTACGGCTTTCTCCCGCTACCGCCAGAGCTCGTGGATCATGATCCGCCAATTCCCTCTTCACCGCCTTACTCACCGCCACCGTAGCTACTCGTCCGGGGACGAGGCGCCGGACTCTGGGGATTCCGCGACTGAAATCGGGGATTCCTTAATTTCGTCTACGCATGATTTACCACCGGCCCCGGAGGCCGGCAACTACTGCACCCTCACGCTGCTCCGGGCTCGCCGACCAGTTCCAGGACCCTCTGGTGGCTGAAGATTGCTTACACCGTGCCTGCCTAAGGATTGACTAGTGATTAGCTTTCTAGACTAGATGTGCAGAAGAGCTCTCTAAACTTGAGCTGTGTTTGGGGTTTTAGCACTTAACAGCTATATCTAACAATCTTTGCTGTGAGCTGGGACCGCCCTGACCAAGAGTACAGGCCCCTAGCTGTGCTACAGTTTCCTCCTGAAGTTGAGTAGGGAGTTTGTTGCTTCGTTTCACCACTGGCTCCGGTCACCACCCTAGGTGGTGTGCTGGATTTGACATTGTGACACCCGAAACTGTCACATGGCACTTCCTATAGTAGGCTGGGTGACCGTCACCAGTAGACGGGAAACACCCGTTAGGTATTTATGTTATCTCTACTTTTATCAATCACGCTTTAGCCGTTCTGATATAGTAACCCTCAACTCAGGGTTTATCTCTACAACTAGATATATATTACAGCGGAACTATATATCTGACAATGCTGTAGGGCTGGATGGAGATATCTCCAGACCCGAAGGCAGAATACTGTGCTCATTATAACAGCTGGTAACGGTTGAGCACAGTCCATCCACTCTCACATATCGCTGGAGCAACTTCATCTCCTACTTATGCATTTGACAGTTGATTCAGAAACTTGATCACACTTCAATGCATATCTCAGTAAATCTCACAGATTCAGAACTCATCTTGACACTGATGTAGCTGATAGAGATTACTAAACAGGCATTGCTCTGATTATACAAGCATTGCTCTGATTTACTTAGTAACTGGAGGTATCATTTTGATAACCTTCCAGTGCACTGTCATATGCCTAAGTAAATAATAAGTCATCTGACAGTCACTATTGATGATACTATATATTAGGTCATGGGTTTCAATCAGTAAAACCCCTGATATTGACCATGTGGACCTGTGGACTTGCGCTGGCTGCACGCGTTTCGTCCCCTTGCTTTTCCAGAACGGTGTGAATCCAGGGGCACTCAGTGCACTGGCCTAAACCAGCCTGGATTAAGCCCTTATTCTACATCTGCTGTTGATTCAGAGCTTTGGGACATATTGCTGGACCTTTGGGCTCGTGCTGGCTGCACGCGTTTCGTCCTCCTGCTGGTTCAGAACGGTGTGAATCCAGGGGCACTCAGTGCACTGGCCTAAACCAGTCTGAATTAAGCCTGCATGCTGTTGATAAATAAGCTCTGCGCCAAAGAAGGACACGCTTCCTTAGCCCCACTTGCTGAGCATTGACGTAACGCTTGATCACGGAGAGCGAGGCGGAGCTGAGCGCTGCCACTGTCCAGTCCAGACAGCGTGAGGCACGGCGACTGGCACGGGAAACAAGCAGTCAGCAGCTTGACATTGGCTATATGAGCACAGAAGGGTCGGGTCCAGAATCCAGCCCCTCCACACCAACTTCATTAGCAGCAGCAAGGGCAGTAGCAGCAGCAAGAGCAGCAGCAGCAGCAGCAGCAGCAGCCAATCAGTTCCTCTTTGCGTTTGACGACGTAGACGAGATGGATTATCATGACAGGGACAGTCACACACTTGACAAGGTTGATGACAAGCTTAGTTACACGGGTGGCAAGAGTGAGGACAGGGCGCTTTTCATCAGGCGCTTCGTAGAAATGGTGGCAAAGGTACAGCGGGCTCAGACATTGCTCAAGTACCCCAGTGGTGAGGTCACTGGGACCCTCATGTGGGATCTGAAGGAGAACGCCTTCTGTGTCCAGCTGGACACGGCCACGCAGTACCTCGACTTGATGGGCTGTACGTTGGAGCACGCGTTCGTGTGCAATGGCGAGGAGTTGCTGCGAGAGCTCCAGCTCCCTCACTGGTACGAAAGCACTGGTGTCTGGCAGTACCAGGTGCTCAGGTATCTCTGCCCAGTGGACGTGGGGTCCCTCTCGAAAGGCATATTCCAGCAGTATGTTCTACACGGCCAAGAAGGACCACCCTTGGCGCTTGCTTCAAGAAGATCGCCTTGGAGAAGGGCCTCGACTATGAGTGGGACGAGCAGCTTTGGCCACTCGTGCTGAGCTATAATGCAGCACGCCAAGAGTCCACAGGAGTGGCGCCGTTCACTTTGTTATTTGCCCAAGAGGCAGTGGTGCCGCCAGATCTGAAGCAAGCGCCCAGCATGGACTTCAGTCCAGAGGTCAAGGATGGCAAGGACGCTCGGGTCAAGGACCTCCTCCTGAGGGCAGAGGTAGTGAAGCGACTAATGGTGCACGCTGGCTGCAGCCTGGAGGTTGCACAGCATCGTGATACTCTACATTACGAAGGAAGAAGGGGTGGTGGCATTGAGCCTAAGCCACACCAGTTTAAGGTGGGTGACTTCGTCTACATCAGACAGAAGCCTCGCAGCGGCATGGAAGTCGCGACCAAGTCCGCCATTCTGAAGCTGGTCAAGATACAGCGAGATGGTGTTGTGGTGCTTGAGGACGCCACCAAGTTAAGAGAGAAGAGCACCGTGCAGAGCATCGCGCCATGTCACCTACAGGTGAAGGACCAGTATGACTGCAGTGCAGCTGTTCCCAGCAAGCACCTTGCATGTGATGAAGTGTGCAGGAAGACTGATGGGGAAGCAGAAATGTTGTTGTGCGACGCATGCAACAGGGGGTACCACCTGTGGTGACCTGTCTTACCCCAGCACTGGATGAAGTACCAGAAGGCGAGTGGCTATGTCCTAGGTGCTCAGGCACGGGGATGCAAGCTGCTAACGCTGAGGTGCAGACCCAGGAAGACAAGAGCTCTTGTGTCCTGGAGGACAGATTGGGCATAAAGGAGCAGCAATTGAACGAGAAGCTGTCCTCAGATATGCGCCTGCTGCCAGCAGACGTGGGTCCCCGTCGTGTGGTGAAGGGAGACAAATTTCAGCCATGGCATGCTATCTCATCAAGGGAGATGCTATTGGAAGAGAAGGACATGTTCCTTTGCGTGCCAGATCAGATCGATTGGGGCAGGCAGGACAAGCTCTCTGAGGCCGTGCAGATCTTCATGCCAGGGCACTGGAACGAAGGGCATCGCACGGTGCTGAGCAAGAAGTACCGAGAACAGAAGGCAATGGCAAGGCAGCTGGGGGATGCACCTCGTGTGCCTGCTTTGTCTGAAGAAGAAGTTGAAAAGCGAGGAGAATTGAGACATATGACCAAGGCTCAGGTGCGAGAAGCTAGCGCGCTGCAGTGGGGGCTTGAACTGGTCATCACAGTGCCCTCCGAGGTGAGGCGCTTGGCGACAGAGGTGGACTGGGAGTCCATCGATGGCGTGTGGGACCCGTGGGCAGGCACTGGGGTCATCAGTGAGGTGATGGTGGAGCAGTGGCCGCAGTTGAGATTTATGAATAATGACTGGAATTCTCAGCTGGGTTGGTCTGAGGCGCATGACGCGCTCCAGCCAGGTAACTATCGCGCATGGAAGGAGAAGTATGGTATTTGTGATGCCGTGGTGACTTCGCCTTGGTTCGCAGCGCTGGATATTGCGTTCCCTTTGGCAGTTATGACCAGTCGTGTGGTGGCATGTGTCCATGTTCCTTCTTACTATTTGACAGACATGACCGAGAGCAGAGCTGCGTACTTCAGACGATTGAGTCAGTCTGGACGCTTGCATGTGATTGGGCATCTGGAACATGGACCTATTGGCCGCAGATGCATGTGGGTTTTGGTGTTCAAGAATCCTCTGGTCAGAGCCAGGATGTTACAGGGTGGAGAAGGTGAAGGCATTGGTATGTTCACTTTCAGTTTGGGCAAGTTCATGGCAGATGGTGATACGACCCAGTATGCTGAACAAGCCCATATTTGAGTCTGTGCTACTGCACGCAGCAGCTACAGATGGGGGATGTTGGAAATCTGGGCTTGCATGAAGGAGCTTAGTGTTCGATCTCAGTATATCAGAATTTAAAATTTTTTGTAGCTCTACGATCTTGTACTATGTTGAGATTGCTTGGACAGTTACCGACACCAGTGAATGTTAATGACGAACTTATGGTTATCCGCGAGTGTTAAGATTGCTCGGATCCGACAGTATTCGTACCATCATGTGCACACGTTTGCGACAGCTGTAACAAACGCCGGCTTCTCATGGTACCGCGCCGGGTTTGTCCAGCTGGTGACACGCGTGACAGAGGTGACAGTATGACAGGCTTCGCGAATATGACTGCCCGAGAGGTGCAGACCTGCCAGAGAAGATATGGTCATGATCGGGTGACCAAGAAATGATAAGATGAAGATGACAGTGACTACTCTGCCACTGACGTGTCAGTCAAAATGTGGTGAACGGTAACATTGTTAGTGCTGGCATGGAATAATGACTTTCCATTGGCCAGATGAAGATTTAGGGGCTAAAACCCGTTACAGTTTTGGGAAATGTGACAGAGCATTGAGATATAAGTAAGCTCTGACTGTAGGTCAGGCTAGTGGACTCATTATTATCTTGCCTTGCAAGAGTGCTAGGTGGCTGTTCGCGTGCCAGTGCTAGAGTGCTAAGATAGTTCTGCTCACAGCTTTGGATAATAATTCGTACTTAGTGGTTATTATACCAACTTTTTATGAATATATTTTACTGCTGTTTTCATCCTTTTTCATGTTGGAAATCTGGGCTTGCATGAAGGAGCTTAGTGTTCGATCTCAGTATATCAGAATTTAAAATTTTTTGTAGCTCTACGATCTTGTACTATGTTGAGATTGCTTGGACAGTTACCGACACCAGTGAATGTTTATGACGAACTTATGGTTATCCGCGAGTGTTAAGATTGCTCGGATCCGACAGTATTCGTACCATCATGTGTGCTAGGAGGCAAGCACAAGAGCAAGAAAAACGGCTAAGTATAAAACGCAGGAGTACTCAGTACGGAGTACAGTAGGACCGATCAGAATGATGTTGATGTGAGGTGCCTAGACTGTTGTACGGAGTACTCAGTACAGTTGAGTTATGGAAAGAGTTCCTGAATGTATAAGAACTCTAAGAGTAACCCGTTTCGGAGAGATGAACTGAACTGAGAATTGTAACATAAAAAGTAAGAGCCGTATCCGCTGTATATTGTGTATTGAAAGCATACACTTGAAAGCAAAAGCATAGCTATTAAGATTTACGAAACCGAAGTCTTGTAGTTGACCAACCGTAAGCATACCTCGTGCGGTCGTTTAATAAGTGTAGAATAGTATAAGTCCGAAACCGTAAAGAAGAGAAGAAGTCAAGGTGTAGACTCCTACAAAATGGTAATTAGTTCGTGTTTTCACGTTGCTTCCTTGTCTTTCTTGCGCAAATTCTGATCAACCCGCCCCGCCTTGTGCGATTGGTTAGCGAGTACTTGCACTACGAAATCGAGAATGCCTGTGCTCTCGTTCTTGTTGCGCGGTGGTGTGTGGGATTGAGGGTTCCAGGTTGCTTGGAGCCGCGTCGGTGTGGAGAAATCTAGCTCGACGACAATCTTTTAAGGTGCGCGCGTTGCCTTAGTCCTAGCACGCATACACGCATAGCACGCATATCCGTGCTTTTGGACTCGCGGGTGCGGGAAAAGGCGGAAAACCAAATCGCCTCCGTTTTTCGGCAATTCCGACCCTTCGCGGCGGAAGCGCTGCGCAAATTTTTCAATTTTGCGTAAGCCTTTGCTGAAATTCGGGGTTGGTTCGGGATTTCCCCTACCTTTAATTTAGCCTTCTAGTCCCCCCTATTCGGGAATCTCCGCGCTTCGGCCGGTGTGCTTACTTGTGCTCGCGCGCAAGTGGCGTATTCCTAGGATCGGGTACTAGTTGCCACACCAACCGCTTTTCGATTGGTTAAATTGCGAGCGTGCAACGTTTGATGTCCCCCATGGGGCTTTAGCTTTCTAGGATCTTCCTTTCCGGAAATCTCCGCGCCTCGGCCGGTGTAGCCACTTGTGCTCGGGCGCAAGTGGTAAATTTCTAGATCGGCGGGTGCTAGTTGCCACGTGTGTCGTGTACACTTTCGGCTTTAGCTAAATTAGGTCTCACGCATAGCACGCATACTATGCCCATGTATTCAGATGAAGAGGAATGCCTCGGTCGGTCGGGCCGGCGTGGGGGGGGTCGGGCCGGCGCCGCCCCCGGCTCAGCCGTGGGGTCCGGTCGGTCGGGGTCTCGCGCTGCGGGCCTGTCGGCTGGCCCAGGCTCTGGGGAGTTCTGGGGCGCAGCTGGCGGGTCAGACAGCCGGGATTGGCGCTCCCGTGAGAGGGGGGGGGAGTGCGGCGCGCGCTTGCGCGCCAATACGGCGGTGAAGCCCTCGAGGTTACACCGGCGCGCACGCCCCTGAGAGCCCCTCCAGGGTTGTCTGGTGGGCCCCCCAGGGCCTCGCCACCAAAAGCCCCTTCACCAGCGAGGGTCAGTGGAGCTGAGCCAGTGTCCGAGCTCGCATTGAGCTCGGCGCTACGGCAGCCGGCGCGCCGGAAGCGTGCGTCGCCCGAGGCTCCGGCACCGCCGGCGGCAGGCGCCGGCTCCGGGTCGGACTCGGACCGCTCTGCTAAGGGGTTGAACCCCTCGGCAGCTCCCTTCTCCCCACTCCCTGCGTCCAGCAGGAGTGCGAGTAGTAGGGTCGTCCGTCAGGAACCGACGTCGGGACCGGCAGCATCCTCCCTCTCTTCCCTCGTGGGGAGCGAGCAAGGGAATCTCATCAGTGCCCCAGGGCGCTTTGAGGTTTACCGAGCCAGTGACTGGAGTCCCCCGGCAGAAGGGGAGTCTGATGATGTCCGGCGCCCAGAGCAGCTAGACGTCGTCCAGTCACGGGGGCGCGAGTCTCGCATCCAGCCCAATCCGGCTTGGCGAGGAGAGCGACGTCAATCCATGCTCGCATTGGCCCTCCGTCAATGGAGCACCTGGGCGCTGAATTCAGCGCAACGACGTGCGAGAGTCTCCCTGCCATCTCGTCAGCGCGCAACAGCGCGGCTTGCGTGGGTCGCATGGAGGGCCAGGACGGACCAGTCAGCGCATCAGCGCGAGCTCCAGCGCCTGGCATTCCAAGCGTGGAATGACGTCACCCAACAGGTCGCCCAACTTCAAGGCCTGTTTGACAAAGGCAGTCGGCGCCGGGTCGAGTCCGCTTTCGCAGCATGGCGCCAGCATGTTGTCCAGACACAGGGTCTGTGGCGCAGAGGCAGACGTCAAGCTGGAGCTGTCTTCATGTAAGGCTGGCATTTTACCGGGTAAAGGATTTTCGGCCTTGGTAATACCGGTAAAATTACCGGTAATACTTTATCGGGTAATACCGTGGTAATACCGACGTGCGACTGACCCTCAAAACCTTGCCCACGAGGCCATTCTCTCTACACACACTTTTGCGCACTGCCCCCACTAGCCCATTCTCACTACA
>LGRX02017079.1:0-12348 GCA_001247695.2 Cymbomonas tetramitiformis | reverse complement strand
CCTTTTAACAGAGCAAAAGTTGACGCCCAAATCGTAGGCTGTGGACACACGACAACGTATGATGTATCCATATTATATCAATTGAAGCGCGCTGTGACTACGTGACACAGCACATATTTTACAAATCACTTCACACTGCGTCAATAATACAATTCCGGTCAACAGTGGATAATGAAAAATATATACATGAATAAATTGATTATTCGATTTATATCAAAAAGCACGCAACGTTACGCTCAAGTCGTTCAAGTGTCGTGAACAGTGAACAATCGTTCATCGTTGTGGCCAGTGAACAGTGTGCGGTCAGTAACCCTTACGCCGGAAGCGATGTTGTAAATAGATATGAGGAACAAAATGGGCGGAGATTTATATAACGTGAATTCAGAAACAGTGAATGCTATCCATACACGTGGCATAGAAATCCTTTGCCTCTGCCCCAACTTAGATTTCCATATTTATATGGATGCATTGTGGCATCGTTAAAAACAGTAATCACGATCTTTCTATTTTAAGACCAAAGGTCGATCGTTGGCGGAGCGGGACATAAAAGTAGTAGCCTAATCGTTCGTTTTATAGCATTTCTGCCGGCTGCTATTCAATACAAACTAGCTACTACCCGTAGGGCCCGCATTCGGTATGAGGGTGTTCGCGTCGCGGGTTTCGCGACCATGAATTCCGAGGAACGTTGACCACAGCGGTTGTGACGGGCCGCCACCCCTGTCCGTCTTCATCGTTGAATGACTCGTTCACTTCCGTCTGACGCGCCAGTGGTTTTTTTTACAGAATTCTGTCGTTCTGTGCAGTTTATGTCGGTTTGTACAGTGGTTAACGGTGGTGGCCCGATGTCTACAACCACACCCCCCGTTAGTACACTTTTTGTTTTCCAGACTGAGCCCAATGGGGGGGCTCCGCCCCCCCACACCCCCGTACGTACACTTTTTTTTCCCAGACGTCTGCTCGGGAGGCCCGCCCCCCCCGAAAGTACACTTTTTTTTCCGCATCGAGCCTGCAGGGGCTCTCCCCCACACCCCGAGTACACTTTTTTTCCCCCAGACTGAGCCCATAGGGCCCGCATTCGGTATGAGGGTGTTCGCGTCGCGGTTTGGAATAATTAAATATATATCATACTTTTATGATCTCCCGATGCATCAAATTGCCATTTCCATAATTCCATTCCTGATATCTCAGGGCGCAGTCATCACCGTCTTTGGAAGAATTAAATATAGATACCCCCCCCCCTTTCCATACACACTCTCTCTCTCGCGTTTATATTACATGCCATTTATCCAATATCATATTACAATTATGGATACGCGTCTATCGTATACTATCGTATGAAGGCCTAATAGTAAATATGCACCGGGTGCCCCGCCACATCACCGCCATCATCTAGAAGCACACGACCCTCATCGGGATCAATGGGTGATTGTTGTGGAGGGGACGGAAATTCGTCGTCATACTCCTCGTTAACCGCCAGATCCACCTCTTGAAATACAACCTCTAGTGGAACGGTGTCGGAAGTGCCAGGGAGCAAAGCCTCCGGGAAAACGACGTTCAAAGTATATACACCGGTATCATCGGCACATTGATGGTCTCCATCGTCCTCTGTTAGCACGGTGACGCCTTCAAGTCGCGTCGCTCGGGAGAACGCGACATACAGTTGTCCGTGGGAGAAAACGGGCTTGGGTAGGTATAGCCCGACGTGTTGTAGGGTTTGGCCTTGACTCTTATTTATCGTCATAGCGAAGGCGGGGCGCACGGGAAATTGATATCGTCGGAAGGAACACGGCAGGCCTGTCGAGATACACACAATTTATACGCGAATGAAAAAAAAATACACAAATTCATGAAAACCCGAAAGTGAAAAGAAATAGTTGGTCGGCAAGTGAACTAACTTTACCTGTGAGCTGGGGATCGGCGGTCATCGGAATGCGAGGTATCCATACACGGTTACCCTTATGTTGACCGCCCAATATCTCGGCGTCAATTAAGCGACCGGATATAGCACGAACGATTAGACGTGTGCCATTGGAAAGCCCGTTGGGGGAGTCCAAGTTGCGCAACAACATGATCGGGGACCCAGCCTTCAATCGAAGAACGTGATGAGGGAAACCCGAGGGGTTAAACTTGTTCAAGAACTCCACCGGTACCAGGTGCGCATCATCCAACTCCTCGACTCGATCAGCACTCCGCACCTCGTGTTCGTCACCGGGTAGCATAGCGAGAAGCTTCGCATTTAGCATATCGGCGGTCGCGTTTAGCGGGGTCATGATAGTGCGTTCGGAGAGGTATTCCGTAAAGGACGCAGTGTCGAATTTGAGCAGCATGTCCGGGTAAACACGTTCGATGAGCTTGCTGAGGGTACGCTCGCCCACAGGGAGGCACATCTGGTTGGGCACGCGGATGCAACCCCGCTTGAAATGGGAACCTGCAAGCGAATACTATTAGCATAAGTCACACGCACGGAACCGATCATTGTTAGAGTAAAAACGATAGAAGGATTGCGCACCAGAAGTGTCGGCAGCCGCTCCAATCCGAAGCAAGTAGTTTGCGAAGGATTGTTGGGCCTCGGCCAGCGCATGGTCCCCAGCCTGTACCATGAGGGCGGCGCGCATATTTGTCGTTAAGCGAAGAACACGGAAATGGCGCCAGAGAGGTGAACGCGACAACACGATGCCGGAGATATCCGCCCGCGTGCCCCGGTACACGATCGGCAAGACTTGCCGGAAGTCTCCAGCGAGAAGGATGGTCTTCCCTCCGAACGGCTTGTCGATGCCCGTAATGTCTCGCAACAATCGGTCTACAGCCTCCAACATGTGACGGTGGATCATGGAGGCCTCGTCCCAAATGATCAGTGCGGCCTCGCGCAGAAGGGCAGCTTCGTCACTCTGCTTGAGCATGTTACATACGGTGTCCTCATGAAGATGTAGAGGGCATTTAGTTCGACTGTGCGATGTACGCCCACCGACTAACAGTTGAGCGGCAATGCCCGAAAACGCCATGGCCAAGGCGACCTTTCCCTGCCCACGCACACCATCGAGCAACGCGTTCTCCAAGAAGGTTTTCCCCGTACCACCAGGACCGTCCACGAAAAACACACGTGGCAACGCAAAGTCCTCAGGGTTATCCACAGCCCGACGAACTTCATCGATCACCCGCCGTTGTTCCGCATTAGCCTTGCGCCTCGCTTCCTCTGATCGTTGTTGACACTCGAGCTCGTCATATGCAAGCTCCTCCAAAATCAAGCCACATCGCGCATTTACCTGCGTAGAGAAAAGAAACGGTTAGTGTTGCTATATCGGAGCATAGGGTTGGGGGGAAGTGACGGGGTAAATAAATACGGTTACAGGGTCGGAAATGAAGTTGCAGGGTCAGAAATGAAGTTACAGCGACGAAAGTGGTATCAAAGAAAGAACGGAATTGTGGTAGGTAGTAATTTCAAGGGAAAACTCACCTGGATATCAAGGGTAGGCATACCCGTGGATTTCAAATCTCTACCGCCCGCCTTTAGCATCGTGTCAATTCCGTCTAAAGCCTGTGCGAAAATGAAATCGGAGAAGCCCAACTGTGGATTTCCGGAAGTCGTGCGAGCGGCATGCAAAAAGTCCTCCGACATACTCTCCTTGAATTCCTCCCAAACCTTGACGGGTTCCGTCACCTCCGAGTGCAACAACATGATCGCGAGCAACCGTCGAAGCTGAACAGGCATACAATGCGTGACCGCCTCCCGCAGAGTGTCGTAGACATCACGATCGTCTTGTACCAATCCAAGTCGCACGGCGGCTTCCTTGAATGTCTCACACACCTCCCCATTCACAGTCCGGAGGTGTTCGTAGGAGCGTGGACCGCGGACGTGTGCAAGCAGGCATCGCAAATAGTACCGCTCACCTTCCTTCGGACTGACGGCATACATCCGCCCAATCGTCGTGCCGGCAAAATCTTCGGTCGCGCGACCACGCAGTCTAGGCAACCACCGGGCGAGCACTCCGTTTTTTAAATCCCCACGGTGCCAGGTGAACTTGGAGGGCATCTCGTGGTACAACAATCTTGCGGCCTCGGGGCAACCTCCTGCGTTGACCTGAAAGAAGCTGGTCAGCTTGGTGATACGATCGAGTTCTCGAGCAACGATCTCTCGGAGGTCACCGTCCGCCTCGGGGAGCCAAGTTACCAAGTGCTGCCCGTCCAAGTGCACCGGTAGCCGCTCGACCGCAGGACCACCCCCATGCATAGGAAGGCTGAAAATGCGCCAGCATGCTTCGACGGGGCCAATATAACGGGCTTCCTGGTATTGAGCGACTTCGTTCCGGATGGCCTGTAAAAGTTGCCGAATCACGTGTTACAGGGTCATAAATATAGTTACAGGGTCATAAATGAAGTTACAGGCTCAGACATGAAGTTAAAGTGAAAAAAAGTTACAGGGTAAAAAATTGAGCTACAGGGTCAATAATGAAGTTACAGGGTCGGAAATGTACCTCCTCCGCGTCCCCTTGAGGGCCCGTCCCCTCAGGACACTCGGCCCGACGGATCTCCACGATGATCTTGTCATGACCCTTATACACGTACTTGTACAGATACTTGACGGACTTGATAGTGGTGCAGATCTCCACGTTGATGTGGCAATCGTACTTCTCCGAAAGAAAAGGGTTGTACGGGACGACGTCGCGATTGTCGAACTCGCGTTGGCCCTCACTTCTCGGTGGCACTCGACGACCATTGTCCCGCCGCCGGTACTCAGGGAAACCCTCGGCGGAGGAGTGCGTCAGTTCGCAAAACACGCGTGGGAACTTTTTGCAACACACGCCGGGACATCGGTCGTCTTGCATGCACGGCGAGGACGGATTCGAAGGACCGCAAGGACCATGCATCATACAGGAGCTCACGGTGGCATACAATAGCGGTTGTGTCACGGGGTCCGGTATCTCAGCAGAACAGTACTGGTCGTAGGCATCGGGCATCGGCTTATCACCAGGGTGAAGAATGAGAAGTATGTGGGCATGCGGGAGGCCCCGCTTCTGGAATTCCACGACCCATGCGAATGACACCACGCGCCCAAAGACTCCGGCACCGCGGGCTCCCTTGATGCCGAGATCCACCAGCAATGCCTCGAGCTTCATGTGGAACACTCGAGCCACAATATCTGGACGATCCGCCGCCGTTTGTCCAGGCGGGAGGGCATCGAGAATCTCTTGCCACTTCGGGTTGCACGTCATGGTGATGAACAAATCCGGCTTGTGGAAATGCCGCACGCGTGCCATGGAGTCTTGGTACCGTTGGTGCATGTCTCGGGGACTACCCGTAAAGCTCGAGGGCAGTATAACGCGCTTGCCGATAGCACTCCCATCCACGACGTCGTTAATGGACACGGCGTCTGAGAGGCCTGCACTCGAAATGACAACGGTACTGAGTGAAATAATGCGGAAAATCGGCGAAAAGTGTTTAGGGAGTCGACAAATTACCTTGATAGCAGTCTGCTCGCAATTTTTTCTGATTGTAAGATACGTAGTTCAGGTTCATCTGCTCGATCTTGGCGTACATATCGACAACGTACTGCTGAAACAACCGGCCCGCGGAGTGCAGAAGAGAAAAGTCACGATCGCGAAGTCGCAGCCGGTAGTTGTAAAACTCCAAAGCCGTGACGGTCTTTTGCTTCACGGTCGAGCCTGGTGGGATAATGGGTCCCTTCGGGATACCGATCTGCCAACCGTGGTCGCCATGGGGGAACAACAACGGGTAAGAGAGCGAATCGTATGCGCAATGTGTCTCGGCAATTCTATGTAGACCGCCAGTCCGCAGTTTCAACGATATGTCCCGTTTTTTTGAAGCGGAATTCTCAGCGGTCGCATCACCGGGCATAATCACGGCCACCTCCGGCGCCGAAGGCTTATTATACGTTCCACGGTGAGCGTCTTCAGACTGCGCGAACTTGACATCCGCACAAATGTACAAACGGAGATCTTCCGCATCCCCTCGTCTACGAATATTCTCGGCATGCCGCTTGTACTGCCTGACGTAAGGGTTCTTGTCGTGCAGTGCATTCTGCAGGTCCATCATGGTGGCCGGATCCAGACCCTCCCACGCACGCCGAGCTTGATCTTGCCCAGATCGAGGGCCTTGCGCCATGCGATGTTCAGCCTCACTCTCCGGATCACCTGTGATAGATGGCAAATCGCGTGGTTTAAGGACGAATGATACACCACGGGAGAAAGGCAAGAAAGAAAAATATGACGGCGGAAAGAATTTACGAAGGGTATTATAATCACCTTCCATGAAATAGATCTGTGAAAACCCAGGACGGTACCCGTTTTGCGGCTCGGGAGGGCTGATGTGGTGAGACACGGAGCCTTGAATCTTGTAGGTGTAAATTCCGGGATTCGCGGAAGTGGGCAAAATACTGGAGTCCACGTTGACCCGCATGGATGTGAATCCCAAAGCGGAATTGTAGTTGCGGACGTGCTTGAAAAAGTTTTGTACTCGATGGGATTGGACACGATCAGAGCGTTTGAAAAGGTCGGTGATAGCGGGGACCTCGTCTTGGCGGGGGACCGCCCATGGCATATAAATATCGCCATTCCCACAACACTTGAATCGGGGACTTTGAACAGCGCTAGTCTTAATCTTCTCCTCTATCCAATGGAGTGCCCCGCAATCGGAGCACGCGACGTCCATATGTCCAGGCAAAAGATGCTTGCCAGCGGTGTCGTTGTGCCAATGCTCCACATTTAATAGTGCGGCATAACGGGGCTCGTTCACATCGAAAAGTTGTATATCCTGCGTGATGGTTGCCTCGCTATCCGCCACACCTGTGAGAATGCCATGAACCGCCGGGTCTTCGGGAGTCAAGACTTGTCCTTCTTCAAGCGCGGTGAGAGCTCTCTGGTCCGCTGGGTCGTCGGGGATGAAGGCGGGTCCTGCATTTCTGAGGACTTGCGTGAAAGCGTTCGCAAACCGGAAGTCACGCTCGAGGACTTCCATTTGTTCAACGCCTCGAAGGGAAAGCGGGTTCCCAACATGTCTGATCGGAATCGAAGCGGAAAGAGGAGTATGGTGTAGAGGGCAAATCGAGCGTCGTCGAGCGGATCCGGGCAAAGGCGACGGCGTCGACTGGAGTGCGGCGTCAAGGATGTCATCCACACCGTCTTCCTCATCCTCCTCATCGGAAGAACCGTCAACTATATCGGGCAGCTCGTTCTCACCGTCGTCGTCGCTTGCCATATCGAAATTCAAAATGGGCATCGGGCTGACATTTTGTGTGGTTGTTTGACGCCCTCGGAACTCGCGTGATGCCGACAAAGGAGTACGCACCGCGCCGGATGTCGGCGGGGTTGTCGCCCGGCTGTTAACGGCATATGCGGCATTAGTGCCTATTCTCCGTCGGGTACGTGGTGTATATCTCGATGGAGGCCTTCCCCGTCTCCCATTCCTCATAACTCCGCTCAGACCGGTCGCGGTAAAGGAGGATGTGTGAGAGGAAGGCGTCGGCTGAGATATGGCGTATGGACCCGGGGAAGTAATGGGAACATGGCGGCGTCGGAATGCCGGTGAAGGCGATGGTGACGCATCGGAGAGTGCGGCGTTGAGGTCGGGAAGCGGTCGATGGGGGGTAGCCGCCTCGATTAAGGTCGGTGGCGGAGCATCGCCCATGTCGAAAGGCGGATTAGTGCATAATAGTCAAATAAGCTTATGATTTTTTACAGATGTGCCTGCAAAAGATATGTGAAACCCGGACAAATAAGCACGTAAAATAGAAAGTACAAAATTTACTCATTTAGCTCACGTGGGTGACGGTAATGGTATGGAGCATGTGTGGCATAGGATCCCGGAGAGATTCTTGTAAAAACCGGTGAGGCAAAGATGGAGCCCATATACAATCGCAAGGCGTCGTCGAGTATAGCCGGAGGCAGGTCGGTTGGAATTCGGTCAAAAGCATCTCTCACTTGTGCATAGTTGCGCAATGAAAAAGCGCGACATCTCTCTTCCTCGTAGGCGAGTCTAGTGTGATCAAAACACGGCTTGCCACGGACCATGGCGTACGCACGTTCGAAGGTTGCTAAAACCTCACGGCTCGCCTGCTCGCGGTGTGTCCAAAGTATGAATTGGTTGCCACATTTGATCGGTAAGAAGCTCGCGGCATACGCAACTTCATTACATGCGTAACTTCGGACGGGCGCCGCTCCCACCCAGTAGAAAACACGCGGAGGAACGTCGGGACGAAGGTAAGGCGGATGCGGTGGATGGAAGGCTGCAGGCCAGATGTGATCGCGGTACAACTCGAACTCTAACAATGCCAAGAGTTCGAAACAAAAATCTCGTTGACCGTTATCAAACCCGCGGCTATACAGGTGGACTCGTAATGTAGGTACGTCTAGGATTCGGTCGATGAGGATCAACACCGCCTCTAACGGACGGTATCCTTCACCCACGATGCAGAATGCTCCAAACCGGGTGCCGCGTAGGGGGCCCCACTCGGGAGGGAGTGGGGCGGTGTTTACCCCACGGTGTACGGTGACCGCGTAATCATCGACGAATCCTTGGAATTGTGCTTCTGGAATCGATTGATCCCGTGTTGCATATTCGCCGATGGTGATTTGATATAGCTCCTGGCGATATCCTGTATCTCGTGTAATCACACAATAATTCAGGCAGGAAATCTTGAAATCTCCAAGTCAATGGTAACCACAAAATAATTCAAACAGATATATCAAAAATGTCATCCCCGGGCCAAATTACATCCCGGGTGTAGTATTCCCATGCAGAGGGGAAATAATGAACTGGCTCGATGAACCAATCATTATCATAAAAGTTGATGGACATTCCTAAATCAATCTTTTCAGCTCTCAAACACTGTAGAAACTGACTGTAGCAATTCCTATCAAATTGAGAAGCTGTTAACAACTCTTGCATGTAAAACTGCTGGTGGGTGACTTTGGGATAATTAACATTAAATCCTACACTAAACTCATCAGATTGCACAACATCCCATATGTCATCATACTCTTCAACCTGCTCTTTAATAAAAAGCAGAATTAAAAAGTATGATGACATATCAACGGTGTGCAACAATTGAAGCAAATCAGTGTTACTAAACTGCTTAGCAACAATGTTTTGAAGCAGGTTTTCAGCCGGGGACATGTTATCCAATATCACCCGCCACTCTGCAAGGGAAAAACTATTAATTAATATACTCATAATGACAATCGGTTGTAAAACAAACTACACTACTATCCTACGGCTTACTTTCTAAGACGGTCTTGTGCCGGTCTTGTGACATCAAGCCTGCAGCACCAAATAGTGAATTAGTGAAAGGTGAAACATTGAAACTGTCAACAAAGGACAGAACACCGGCATCAACAGCAACATTTAAAGAAACTTGCACGTGGTGGCACAACTTAAAGAAAGTAAGGCTCACCTAGAAGAACTAACTTAGGAAGTGTAGCCGAAGAAAACGGCAATGTTTGTCACCAACCTGCAAGGCAAAACATAGTTAGGACAAACAGGTCAAGATTTGAAAACGAACAGCCGCGCGCTACACGCAGAAAACAGTTACTGGCATGCCCCCCAAAAGGTTCACGGTCGATGCTTGGGACCCGTCGGGCCATGGTTATGGTTATGCCATGAACACGTCCCCCAGCATGAAAACAATTGAACTTACACATAACAATTGAAAAATAACATACTACAAACATCGACAACTGAAACGCCGGATCTGATACAACAATCTCCAGACGAATACAGAATACAAAATTAACAGCAAACATACACTTAAGAAAACTCAACAGTAAAATACGCATTACAGAAACACATACACTTGAGAAAAGTCAACAGCAAAATACACATGACAGAAACACATACACTTGAGAAAAGTCAACAGCAAAACATCGACAACTGAAACGCCGGATCTGATACAACAATCTCCAGACGAATACAGAATACAAAATTAACAGCAAACATACACTTAAGAAAACTCAACAGTAAAATACGCATTACAGAAACACATACACTTGAGAAAAGTCAACAGCAAAATACACATGACAGAAACACATACACTTGAGAAAAGTCAACAGCAAAAAGCAGAAAGCGCAATTACAGAATTATCAAGTTTGTGACAAAATAAATATGGCGCCCCAGAAAGATGGGGCAAGGTTTCTTCAGCCTGGCAAGCACGTGAGTACTTGACCCTGCGAAGGCCTCGGCTGCCATAGATATAAAGTCCTAAGCTAGATAGACTGTTACAATACAGAATGACACAATTAACAAAAGACACAATTAATGCGTGTGTCAATGGACAATTACAGCGTGACATGTGGACAAACTCAACAGTAAAATACGCATTACAGAAACACATACACTTGAGATAAGTCATCAGCAAAATACACATGACAGAAACACATACACTTGAGAAAAGTCAACAGCAAAAAGCAGAAAGCGCAATTACAGAATTATCAAGTTTGTGACAAAATAAATATGGCGCCCCAGAAAAATGGGGCAAGGTTTCTTCAGCCTGGCAAGCACGTGAGTGCTTGACCCTGCGAAGGCCTCGGCTGCCATAGATATAAAGTCCTAAGCTAGATAGACTGTTACAATACAGAATGACACAATTAACAAAAGACACAATTAATGCGTGTGTCAATGGACAATTACAGCGTGACATGTGGACAAACTCAACAGTAAAATACGCATTACAGAAACACATACACTTGAGAAAAGTCAACAGCAAAATACACATGACAGAAACACATGCCCATTTACATCGCCCAAGGTCTTAAATGCCTTGGGAAAGGGTACCTGCGACATTCACTACAGCAAGGGGTCCTTGGGTCCCGTCCCGTCCGTAATACATCGTCGTTGAGAAAGATGTTGACTGTAAGCTGGCAGGCAAGCATTTACCGGGTAGTGCCCGCCGGTTCTCGGGTCCGGTCCCTTGATGGAGTTCTGGATGTAGATGGCGTGCAGGAATTCACAGAAGTTACACAAAGGGGAAGGATGCGCACCGAAAAGTCGGTCTACGGTGGGTGGTCGTGGAGAGGAATGAAGAAAACTTTTCCGGCACGGCCTTCGTTGGTGGGGTACCTGCGAACGCAACCCCGCATGCACTTAGGAAAATGGATTCAAGTGAATTAGGAAAATTGGAACGAAGTGAAGAAAAAACAATGGTCAACGCAGAAATGCAGGGACAACAGCAGCTGCGCGGGGGAGGGGCGCACGTGAAGGAATGAACTCTGGTAATAAGTTAGCGGAGGCTTTGTATTGCAATGGGCCGCGCCCGCGCCGCCGTACGGGAATTCGAAATTTGCGCTTTGCGCGCGTATCGTTGGAACGGGTGCTCGGTCAAACACTCATACCGTCATACGCGGGTCCGCGGCATTCTGGATTAGGTTCCATGAACCTGCTTCATGGATAGTAGGAAAAATTAACGATGAGAGTCCAGGAAATATCCGGATCTGACGCCCGTAACCATCTAAGATTCAATCGGACGATAACCTGATTTTTGGTGGGAATCTAAAACATCATTGGCTCGAATTTTTCGAACCAATACCTGACCTGAATGGAAGATCGGGTATGAAAAAGTTACGAATTTAATGAAGTACTGTGAATATGATTGGTCAGATGAGCAGCGTCTGTGAGCTCCTCGCAAAATCTGGAGTAGGACAGCCGACGTCTGCAGTAGGACAGCCGACACGATGCGGCAGATCGGCATTTCTGAATCGGAAGGCTCAAAAAGAGCATATTAGGCGACTTAATAATATAGATCATGAATAGAGAAGTGTGTCACTGTATGCTGTATCCATATTATATGAATTGAAGCCCGAGTGTATTGTAAATAAAAATTGAAACGTACCCAGCGTGCGGTAGAAATGAGTAAGGTCACCCATGAATGACTGCGTTAATAATATAATTCAGGAGGGGGGTCTCGGAGCCCCCACAGTTTCCAAGATAGAGATGGATAGACCAACACCGAGACGAATAAACGGGGTCACGTTAAGTATTTGTTTTTTGGAAAACAGAACGGGGGGCGGGAGGGAAGAGGGGGGGGATGGATGAAATTCAGTCCGTTAACAGTGCAAATTGCAAATATTGACGCCCATATCGTAGGCTGTACACGACACATTGTATGCTGTATGCATATTATATCAATTGAAGCCCCAGTGTAGTGTGTATATAATTTCTGGAGTAATTTTGCATATATAAATTAGGTCTTCATTCCCGCAATTCCCAGAAATCCTTGCAAGGACGGATGAAATTCAGTCCGTTAACAGTGCAAATATTGACGCCCATATCGTAGGCTGTACACGACACAGTGTATGCTGTATGCATATTATATCAATTGAAGCTCGAGTGTATTGTATATAA
>LGRX02017078.1:0-10377 GCA_001247695.2 Cymbomonas tetramitiformis | reverse complement strand
CTGAGCCTGCTGCCCGTCTGTCCCTCCGGTCCCACCTTCCCATCCGTGCTGCTCCCCAGCCTGTTTTTGATAACCAGCCCCCCCTCCTGCCCACCCCTGCTGCTGCCTTGCAGCCACGCCATTCTCCCAAGCGCTCACAGCACCACCGGCTGGTACAGGCAGCCCAACCGGACCTCTCGGGGTGGACTGCCCAAAAGCAGGATCCAGAGCGTCCTTCGCAGTCCCACGGTCTGTGGTGGATGCCCGAGTCAAAGCGCTGGGCCCCGGCTGCGCACTCGATGCCTCGGAGCGCCCTCCCAGCTTAGACATGCTTCCCAGCACAGACATGCTTCCCAGCATAGACACGCTCCATGACTGGGCCGACTCGTACACTATTGGTGCACGTGGGGTGCGGCCAGCAGTATTGGATAAGTACGGTGTCGACCCATGTGAGGTACCCTCCTCCGCGGCTAAGGGGAGGAGGAGGGGGACGGTAATAAGGGGAGGAGGAGGGGGGGGGAGTGCATTCGATCGTCTGGAGACCCCACTGTCGTCACCGGGAAAGGCAGCGCTGCGGGGCCTGCCATACGGGGCAATGCCGGCTAGCTCGGCAAGAAACTGGTCCGCTGCCAGCTGTCCCTCCTGGTTCTTCTCCTCCAGGACAGCACCCCGCTCCTCTCGTGATCCCCGTCCACCATTATTATCCGGGAGACCCCTCGCCCCTCTCGCCTTCTGTAATTATCCGGAGACCCCCCTCGCCCGCCTTGCGGCAACAGGTTTCGGTTGCCATCTGAGGACAAAAGAGCCGGCAGCATGGACGGTGCTCGTGCTGACTGCGCTGGCGGGGCCCAGGCTGCGCCCGGGTCAGCGCCTACCGCCTGCACCACCGCCGTCAGGAAGCCCTGCGCGGGATCGCTAAGTGGAGTCTCCGGGTGCTGCACCTGTCGAAGCACCCACTCCCTCGCCCTCTCTTTTTCACTCCCCCCCAACCCCAAGCGTTCTCTCTGACCGCCCGGGCAACCACGCATGCTGGACCGAGACAGTTAGAGGGCTCCTCGCTTTGGCTCGCCTCCACGCACAAACAGCACTTGACTAATTTGACGTATGTCGAACATCGTATCGAGAGGGGTTAGATGCAGCATTCAGTGGCGACTATAGGCTCCATAGAGACATAGCTTAGAGCGGTTTACAACAGATATGGGTAGTACTGTATGGGTGTGCATGGTGATAGGGAGATGCGGACAGCATAGGTACAGTCATGCTCTCCGCACAAGAGGGGGAGCGGTGGAGAGAGGCCAGATACATCCAACACACGTGACGCCTTCGATGACGTATCACAGCTGTCTGGTGCTTCTCCAAGGAGTTCAGGGAGGAGGGTCGTGGGGAATGACGTTTCTGCCGGCATACGCTTCTTTGCTGCGGAATGGGTGCAATCGGCATGGCACCCACTGTCGAGCAAGGCTGGACGATAGCCCCCCAAACAAAATTGCTCGATCCGGCCCGCCCATTGGCCACGGCCCATTCTAACCCGGCTCTCGTCCTTGTCCAGCCCTGCTCGACAGTGGGTGCCATGCCGATTGCACCCATTCCGCAGCGAAGGAGCCTATGCCGGCAGAAACGTCATTCCCCACAGCCCTCCTCCCTGGACATCCCTCGGTAGATGGCTTGCAATCTAGAGCAGAGTCGCACTATTCGGAGGCCGCCCACATCACGCCAGGCCACCAGCGCGGCCAACCCCACACGAGCACGCCCACTCCCCCGAACCTTCTGCTCCCTTTTCCCGCTAGGGACGCACCTTGCGCAGCAGCCAGTGGTCCACGTGGCGTCTCGCCGCCAGGAGCACTGGAAGAGTTCCCCGTGGCACAGCGAGCCGCAGCCAGCCGGGCCGCACCCGCTCCCCCACCACCACCACGCCCTCGCCTCCCACCGCCAGTGCCCCCGGCACCGCCTCCAAGTGACCCCCGAAGAGTGCAAGGGGAAAAGCGGCGACTGAGGTGCAGTCGCGCATGAACAGCCGTGACGTCTGCACCAGCTCGTGGTACACGAGGTAGGCTGCCCGAAAGATCCCGACTTCGCCCCCACCGACGCGGATGCAGCACCACCTGCCCCCCCGACATGCTGCCCGTCTCACCCTTCCACCCGCCAGCACAAAAGTTCCTCTGCTCCCTTCCCTCCACCCCCTCCTCCCCTTATCTTTGACAAGAGCATTCTGTGTATATTGGAATAGGGCAGCCCAATCCCCATTCTGAGGGCGGCAGACACATCTAGTAGCCGGGTGGTGACACAGCACCCCCAACACAGAATGGGTGGCAGCATTAAGGCCCGAAGGCATGATGCCAGGTGGCAGATACGCCGCACTGAAGTGGCAGTGATGCTGTGCACCAGAACCCTTTCAGAGGGTTTTCTGCGCGGAGCAGTCCGTGGTGGCACGTCTTCGGAGATTGTATTAGCAGTCTCTGGCAGCATGAATGGTGATGCTGTGATGGTGAGAAACAAACCAAAGGGCAAGGGGGGCCGAACAGAGCATGACGGTGCTCATTCCCTTTCTCCCGTCTCTCCCATAGAGCCTAAGAACGGTAGGCCTAAGAACGGTAGGCCTAAGAACGGTGGGCCTAAGAACGGTGAGGCTAAGAACGGTGGGTTGGGGGTTGCGGTGTGGGAAACATCCTCGGTTCAGCGGTCCTTCTCTGGTCACGGACGTTTGGCTGTGTTTTGGAATTCAGTACAGGGTTATTTGCAAAAAGCGAGCGTAAACTTTCATTCTCAAAAGATATAGCAGTTCGCAGCTTGAAACGCCACGAACTTTAGCGCCCAATCATTACTGATTGGGCAGTCTAAGTGAAAGTTCACTAAATAGAGTCTGACGTGCCACTGTCGAGTTCATAACGACTGCAGTGACACGTCTGCGATGCCGATGAACTATTACACACTGTGTCTTGCCGATGGTCATCATATGATCCAACGGCCACGATTAGTTCAGCAGATCTAGATCTAGATCTAAGGGTTTCATAGGGTTTCTTCAGGGTTCCTTCAGGGTTTGAGCATCCTGACTGCTGTGCAAGGCCTAGACAGTCATGCTTTACATCAAACTGATCAGCAGACACTGCAGATTCCAACACCCCTTCTAAAGGGTGACTGTCTAGTTATCCTACTGCCAGTTCTTGGGAATGGTGCCCCTTCAGTCAGCAATGCCCAGTTCTTGGGATGGTGCCCCTCCAGCTCCAGTTTATTGGGATGGTGCCCCCTTCAGTCTTCAGTTCCAGTGATATGGGGATGGTGCCCCTTCAGCTCCAGTTTATGGGGATGGTGCCCCTTCAATCTTCATTTGATCATCACGGGGTAGGTTGTCAAGATATCCACTCGTAGTCCAGGATAAAGCTCAGGATGTCCAGATAGTCCAACCTGACAAGCCTCGGGATCATCATCCTCATGCGAGTCGGAGCCCGAGTCCAGATCGGGGATGGAGTCATCAAAGTTGTCACCAAAGTGGTCACCATCATCATCCTCGGTGAACACCTTCATAGAGTCGAAGATGTGCTTGGTGGCGCCACAATCCAGAACAGCGCTCTTGTCCATAGTGGAGCGGGGCGCAACTCGCAGGTCAGGATCCACCACCCCCCCGGCCACCTTAGCACAGCGAGCAGTAGCATCAGTAGGCACCGCCAACACTCTGTCCAGCACTGAATAATTGTCGGAGAGGGCGAGTCCAGAGGATGGAGGGTCCACAAAGGCAAATTTACCAGATTGCCCTCCCTCACCGAGAGCAAATAAAGCCTTACCGGTGTCCTCCAGGCCAGGGTATAAGTCAGATTGCCCACTCTCACGGAGAGCAAATAAAGTCTCACCAGTATCAGAGTGCTTCTCCTCCTCGCCAGCAGTGTGGGATATAACAACCTCAGGCTCGCCCACCTCCGTCAGGACAGAGTAGTAATTGAGTACCGGGAACACAGAGGACTGGGACTCCACAGGTACAGAGCCCCGACCAGATATCCAGGGCTCGCACGGGGTCGAACTGGAAGTCAGCGACCCAGAGATGTTGAGATTACCAGCCCCAGCTAACCCTGAGCTCAGGGCAGATTGTGCACCGTCCAGTAATGATGACTCCACCAGTTCGGAGTCCTGATACGTCGATAGCTGGCCCGAGGCCGGGCAAAGGGTCAGCGAGCCAGAGATGCTAGAATTACCAGATTCCAATAGCCCAGAGCCGAAATAACTGGCATATATATCTTCACCGGTCTCGCTCAGACCAGGGTGTAAGTCAGATGGACCAGCCTCCCGAATGGCAAAAAGGACCTCACCAGCCTCTTCCAGTCCAGGATGAAGTTCAGATTGCCTAGCTGCAGCACCAAGGTGCTCACCAGGCTTCGGTAATTTACCATGCCTCTCGTAGTGCGCAACCTTCTTAAGAATTGCCGCCTTGGTAGAGGGGGAAGCCTTCTCGAAGAACGCCTCCTGCTTCTCGACGTTCTTGATGAAGCAGTCTGTAGAAGGGTGGCCACGTCTGTGACAGATAGAGCAAGGGACCTTGCCAGCAGCCTCAGATTCAGAATTGTCGCCGGTGTGGTTCACTGCGAGGGCAGCGCGCGCCACGGCAGCACGCGGGGCGAGTATGGTGTCGTAGAGAGATGTGACTTGGTCCGACAGCACACTCGCGGTCGGCAGGGTCTCAGACATGAATTTGGCCTTGAGGAGCATATAGTCGGGGTGCAGTCGCACAATAGCCATGGCAGAAAATATGGTCTCAACCGTCTCCATACACAGAGGCTTGCCAGAAGGAGTAACGCGCGCGTTCGCGGAGTACTCGCGTATACGCCGAAGAGTCTCCTTCGACTCCAAAAACGTTGGGAGAGGAGGGGCAAGTCTCGAGAGTTGATTCGGTAGCGACAGCAGCTTATCCACTTGGGTGATGAAGTAGACGACGCTGGTGTTGCGTCGCAATTTGGATAGCTCAAGCCAAGCTCCGTGACCGTCAGAATGTTGTTTGTAGCTGCGAACAACAGCGTTCGCAGTGCCAGTGGTAACACGGCAGAGGAAGTCATAAAACAGTTGATTTGCTTCCTCAAGATAGAGTTCATCCCCCCTCACCATATGGAGCGGAGTAGATTCCGAAAGCAGTAGCGCAAGAGAAGGGTGGCGCAAAGAAGGCTTAATTCTCGCACAAAACTCGTCCCAAATTCCTTCCTGGTCAGTTTCCTTGCCAGAAAAGTACGAGTCCGCGGAAAGCCCCTTGGTCATATGAGAAAGACCTGGTAAAGGACGTCGCCCACCAGCGGGCGACGAATTGAGATGTTTGTCCTCAGGGACAGGAGTGGCGCTGAGAGCTGGGTGATTAAGGCTGCGCATATCGTAGAGCTGAGCACTCAAACCTTTCACCATATCCGTAAGCGCCGAGATTTGCTCCTGCTGACTACTCAGCGCAACATCTCGCAAAGACGACTCGCCAGGCTTCTCTTCATATTCTGGCGCGCCACCAGGAGGTGGCGGTGTCGCAGCTTGGCTATAGCTCTTACTCCCTTTGACCATAGTGAATTCTCTTACGCGCAGCGGAAAATTTGCGTGATAAACAAAAATGGATCCTCACTTACAATGTAAGTGGGCCCATAACCTTTTGGAATTCAGTACAGGGTTATTTGCAAAAAGCGAGCGTAAACTTTCATTCTCAAAAGATATAGCAGTTCGCAGCTTGAAACGCCACGAACTTTAGCGCCCAATCATTACTGATTGGGCAGTCTAAGTGAAAGTTCACTAAATAGAGTCTGACGTGCCACTGTCGAGTTCATAACGACTGCAGTGACACGTCTGCGATGGGCCGATGAACTATTACACACTGTGTCTTGCCGATGGTCATCATATGATCCAACGGCCACGATTAGTTCAGCAGATCTAGATCTAGATCTAAGGGTTTCATAGGGTTTCTTCAGGGTTCCTTCAGGGTTTGAGCATCCTGACTGCTGTGCAAGGCCTAGACAGTCATGCTTTACATCAAACTGATCAGCAGACACTGCAGATTCCAACACTGTGGGGTGTCGGGGCGCCTTCTGGTGTGATGTGGGCACGGTTGCGAACCCTTCCGTGTGAAGCAGCATAGTTTGACGGACAGCGCCCATGTTACCCTGCGGACCCCATCTCGGGAGCTTTGCGGCGGCTGCCTCCCCTGCTGTTTCGTGGGCGCCAGGTGGATGAATATCTTAGGCGTACGACACTGGGTTACCCGCGAGGCTGGAGATACGAGACCACGTCGGGACTCCCCCCCGAGCGGGAACCACGGGGCATTTGGGCGCGGATCGAGGTGTTGATACAGGGGCGCGGATCGAGGTGTTGATACAGGCGCGGATCGGGATCAGGCGGTGTGGATACAGGGGGAGTGTTGATACAGGCGCAGATCGGGCGCGCGATCGAGAATGTGTAGGGGCGCCAGGCGAGTGTGTCAGGGGATCCAGATCAGATCTTGTGCTGCCGAACGAGTGGTGTACAGGGGCGCGCGATCGAGGTGTTGATACAGGAGCGCGGATGAGGTGTTGATACAGGGGCGCGGATCGAGGTGTTGATACAGGGGCGCGGATCGAGGTTTTTCGGGCTGGCCAACACCAGGAGGGAAGCACGGCTTGGTTCCCGGGGGAGATGGGCCATGTGGGGGCTTCTAGCGTCTTATTCGAGTACGGCCACTGTGATCCACCAGGTGGTGAGGTGGGCTACTTGGAGCGCTCACGCCGCGTGAGGTTTGGCAAAATGTGGTGCGTCTTTCAACGATTTATGGCAGGAGCGTGATGCTGGCGGCCTCCGACGAGGTGGATCACGAGAAGCAGAGAGGACAGCTGTTGGGCTGTTGGAGGCGGTTGGGGCCGGGAGCTTCAGCAGGCGCTGCCTCTGGGGGGCGAACTGGTGGGGAGTAGAGGGGATGCAGGTGCTGGTGCCTCAGGGGGGGTGGAGAAGGGGCGGCGCGGCCAGGGTGGGACAGGGGGCAGGGTGTAGGGGGTCAAGCGGGTAGGACGTCAGTTGGACATCGGTGAGGCAGCGGTGCGTTTGCCAGTGCATCACGTGGCCATGGCAATGCAGTTTAAGAGGACAAAGCTGGTCGGAGTCGCGGCGCGGAAAAACTGGCCGCGGATGCTCTGCTGGGATACATCTGCTGATGCTCTGCCGATGCTCTGCTGATGCTCTGCCGATGCTCTGCCGATGCTCTGCCGATGCCCTGCCGATGCCCTGCCGATGCTCTGCTGCCGATGCCCTGCCGATGCTCTGCCGTCTCTGCCGATGCTCTGCCGATGCTCTGCCGATGCTCTGCTGATGCTCTGCTGATGCTTGGCTTCACACGCAGTTATGCCACGGCAATGGTGCACGCCCCTGAAGAGCTTCACTCAGGCTTTTGATCGCCTGAACATCGGCGCAACCCACGGCACACACACACCTGCTTCATCTTGCCGGGGCCCTCCTCGGACGCCCCTACAAAGATCTTATCGCGCTTCTCATCTGCTCTCTCGCGCTTCCTCTTTTTGCCCCCTCCCTCCTCCTTCTCGGCCACCACCACCTTTGCCACGTTCGGGTACAGTGCCCCACAGAGCAGGGCCTGGAGCAGTGGCGCATTCCCAGCCTCCCCTCCTCCTCCTCCTCCTCCTTCTCCCTGCCCTGTAGCTTCCTTCGATCCTTTCTCTTGGCAGGCACTCGGCTCCCCCTCCCGCCGCTCCTTCGCCAACACTGGAGCAATGCCATTCTCGAACGCGTCATCTTCCTCCGACTTGCCCAGGCCCTCGCCCCCCCCCTTGACGGGGGGTGGCAGGGGGGCATCCCCCACCCAGCGCGGCATCGCGGGATAGCGCTGGTAGGCGCCCGCTGCCTCTAGGGCAGCGCGCACTCCGTCGACGCCTCCCTGTCTCTGCCCTAAGAGCTCCACCTGCTTGGCCCTCAGCCCGGCGGGGACGAAGCCGCGGTCAGAGAGGACCTCCAGGAGCTGCCTCTTCAGCGCTGCCATGTTCTGCAGCCCCCGGACCGAAAGGAAGTTGTCGCGGCAGTACTCGTACCGCAATCCCCCGCGCCGCGCGTCGAACTCCGCATACGCCACCAACATTGCCAGGTGGTCACTACCGGCCGCAAACCCCTCTGCAAACTGCATCGCCTTCTGCTGCGCCTCCTCTCTCTGTCCCCGCTCCCCATCCCCCCCCCATCTGCTGCCCTAGCTGCCTTGTAATTAGGGCTCTGGGAAATCGAAACGCGAACGCAAAGTGTGCCTCCAGAGGGAATAAATTGTGTGGATGCTCTCTGCTGATGTGATTGCCCCTCTGCCACCCTGTCAATGACCTGGCATGGCTCGTGGCAGCACCGTGGAGCCGCGGTGTTCCCTAGATGTCCACGAGTTTGCTCTGGGCCTTTACTGCTAATCCTCACGGCGATGTTCTTCTGGGGAAAATATTCTCTGGCCGCCGCGCAGCCACACCGAGTTCCTCGGCATTGACATGCCGTAGTCTCCGAGCAGGACGAGGGGGCACCAGCGGGGGGGGCGAAGGGAGGGCACCAGCAGGGGGGCATGAAGGGGGGACGAGGACGTGTGCTGTGGGTGGCGCACCTTGTCCATAGGGCACATGAAAGGGGACGGGAGGGACAGCGCAGCAGCGATGGTGAGTGACTCGTCCACCACCCCGAAGAGCGCTCCGAGCACAATGAGCTTCCCGATAGCCGCGTCCACCGGGAACTGTGCGAGGTGCTCCCCCAGCGCCGTCAGCCCCTCCTCTCCCCCCATTGGGCACGCCTCTTGCCCCCAGGGAAGAGGTGCATGGCTACCCATGCGCCCAGCGCCCTGCGCCCCCCCCTCGGCGACTCCTTGCTGCAGCACTCCGAGGGCCGTGAGGTGTTCCACCGCGCGCTCCACCGCCTCCTTCATGGGAGGATCTAGCAGCTGCCTACACACGTGTGCTGCGTTCCCGGCAAACCTGTGCATCTCCCAACCTCCCCGCTGCTCATCCCCCTTCCCCACGAAGCCCCTTCACTCTGACTGAGCAAAGCAAAGCGAGATGGAGCAGTGCAAAGCCAGGCAAGGGGCAAGGGGCAAGGAGCAGAGGGGCAGAGGGGCAGAGGGGCAGAGGGCAGAGGGCAGAGGGGCAAGGGACAAGCAGAGGCAAGGAATTAGGGGCAAGGGGCAAGGGCAGGGGCAAGGGAAAAGGGGGCAAGGGCAAAGGGCAAGGGGCAGAGGCAAGGAGTTAGGGGCAATGGGGCAAGGGACAGGGGGCAGGGGGGCAAGGGGACCATCTAGAAAATATAAGTTACTAGGGGAAGTACTTGACTAAAACCGGAAAGTTAAAACTGTTCAAATAAATTGCAGTGTGTCACACAGTGCCCTCCGAAAAGCTGTTTGCCTGAAGTTCTTTTTGCGAATGTGAAAGGAACAAGAGCTGTGGCCCCGACGGTCATTGGCCATTATATACATTTGCCACTGTTCTTGATTTGTCGCTTCGACAGAGTCACACGTGTCACAGGCCGCAGTGATCTTGATTGATACCAAACCCCTAAAATTCCACCACGCTTCGATTTAAACAAAGTCGTGGAATGCACAGAGTCGCAGCCGCAGTCACACCACCAGAATGAAAAATAGAAATGAAGGCATGCACATCGACACGCATTCATCAAAGATCAACGCGGCTTTCAAAAGGGCAAAGTCGCGTATCGACTCGGAAGTGCTGAACGCACATGCAGCATACACATCGTACAGAGCTGTGGACAGTGC
Organism: Cymbomonas tetramitiformis; assembly: GCA_001247695.2. Classification (NCBI taxonomy): domain Eukaryota; kingdom Viridiplantae; phylum Chlorophyta; class Pyramimonadophyceae; order Pyramimonadales; family Pyramimonadaceae; genus Cymbomonas; species Cymbomonas tetramitiformis. The sequence goes on along the minus strand of LGRX02017078.1, from coordinate 683 downwards.
CGCTGACTCACTGCACTGATACTGCACATGTCTCTGGTTTGATGGCATGTGCATCAGACTTGCCCGATGATGGCCGATGGGCCATATGTATAACCTAACCCACTTGAGCTTTGTGGGGGAGTGGGCCCGGGGGCGCACTTGTTGGCCTTGATGCGGAGCACGAGCTGCTCGAGAGGCACGCGGCGGACCTCCGGTGACTGGAACTTGCGAATGACGGCGTCGTGGGTGTGACGCGTCATGAGGTGCAGGCAGACGCCCGCACGCACCCGCCCGGCCCGCCCAGCACGCTGCTTGGCGCAAGCGCGGGGCACCGGCACATCCTCCAGCGACACCATGCGCGTCACCGGGTCGTAGCGCGTCTCCTTCATGCGCGCCGTGTCGATCACCAGCCCCACGTCCTCGATCGTGATCGATGTCTCCGCCACATTCGTGGACAGCACCACCTGCCAAGTCACCCCCATAATCACATGCCGAGTAACCACAATCGTGATGGAAATCATTGTTGTGTTCGTGGCTAGCATCACCAGCCAAGTGAACGCCATCATCACCTGCCATATCCATTACGACATTTTCAGAAGCCCATCGCGCCTCTCCAAGGCTGTAAATTGACTGGGGCGCTTTGGGGCTCTGCGCGGACGAGGGCGCTTTAGGGCTCTGCGCGGACGAAGGCGCTTTAGGGCTCT